>LKUV01000136.1:0-150920 GCA_001414455.1 Hymenoscyphus fructigenus
GGGGGGGGGGGGGGGGGGGGGGGGGGGGGGGGGGGGGGGGGGGGGGGGGGGGGGGGGGGGGGGGGGGGGGGGGGGGGGGGGGGGGGGGGGGGGGGGGGGGGGGGGGGGGGGGGGGGGGGGGGGGGGGGGGGGGGGGGGGGGGGGGGGGGGGGGGGGGGGGGGGGGGGGGGGGGGTGGCTTGTTTGGTAAGTGCCAAATCTTGCGTCAACAGAATCCAGATACAGTGAGCGTATCAGACACCCTCACTCTAGTATTTCTTTCTATTATCTCGATATTCTCGCCCTTTCGCAACAGCTACCTCGAAACCTGATTGGCATACGAGTTATTTCCGTATCACGCCAAATGAATGCTGAGAACCCCCTACGCAAGTGTGGTCAATTCTAGCATTGCATGGCACAATAGATCAACACATATTCTCCGTCCCGCATGGGAAATAAGGAAGATTCGTTGGACATCGGATTTGAATTTTTGTTTACCTTTGCTATTAACATTGATCTGTGCTCTACTTGCTGCTTCTGTTCAGGTTTCTTGGATTTCAGTAGTGTATCTCTTTTTGCTTTTGCAAGAGATTCCGTTATTGCTCTCAACTTTATACAGGATTGTACGAACCAGATATTTTTATTCTCTTAAATCTTTTTGGGCAACACCAGCGATTTTCCGAGAAAAGTTGGGGGTAGTGATCTGAAGAGTTCTCAGAGCAACTCTTCTTCTGTTTAGCTATTTCTTTCGTTCCCTTGCATCTTCCAAGTTTGAAAATTTTGAACATGCATCCTCAGTCGCGCTGTCAGTATCATATCAGAAGGAGAAGTGCCTTTTTGTGTACACTGAGAGTTATTGTAACCCAAAGCCAAGTGGCTTTTGAGTAGAAGTCACAGGTCTTTAGGGATTATCTTGTCCTGACGTGTTTCTATATCATTGCAGTACTTTGTGAGTTTGTCCTATTCTTTTTCTCAATTAGAACATATCATATATACTCGATATTCTTTTTGTTTAGGTGGAAACTTTGAATTTAGGAATTGACTTTCAAATGGGCACAAAGGGCGGGGAAGTCTCTTCAAATTGTCCCAAGTGCGCAGGATAATGTACTTAAATTGCCCTACGAAATTAGAACAACGAGAGAGCTAGGGCAGGTACGAACTTAATGTATTTACTGCCACTTTTAATATCCACCATCACGTGAAAGACCGGGTTGTCCTCGCAGGTCAGCATTTTTGACAACCACGCCCTTCCGGATTTAGTTCAATAGGGTCAAATATAACCCACAATCAACACTTTCAATCACTACCAAACTTCACATCATCTCCTTGAGACAGTTTCAACACCCCATCGCCACGATCATGTTCGATTTGCGCCTTCAGGACCGTATGTTGCCTACCTGACCAGACGTCATGCGAAACTTGGAAGACCACAACGGGCACCGGTGCCATTCGAGTTGGAGCGAGCACGCGACAGCGCGACAACCCCCACACATCGACCCGACCTGTCCTGCCAATCGCAAATCCCAATCCAATCCACCAATGAAAGCATAACTCAGCAAAGATAGCGGAACAGCCGGGCTTACGAGAAGCTTTACAACAGAATTGAAGACCTTTTCTTTCGTATCTTTTACGCAAAGCGACCTGAATCTTTCAAAGCCGCGAAAAAGCGATCCGCTCATAGCGAATTGGAGAATTGGGAAAGGTTGCAGTTTCAGCGATATATTTCCCCGATTTAAAAACCTAAGCCGACATTCGAAGAAGCAAAAAGGCGGCCGAGAGAGATCTCACGCGGATAACAAAAGCAAATATCAACCCGGGGGTTCACGATCCAGCTGACAGCTGCAGCAGCACCCTGGGGAAAGATACTGAATAGGCAACCTTCTGGAAGAATTCGTGCATCCTTCGCTGCACAGCGGGCGCTATTATGAGGCGCAAAGGGATTGCCGTGAGAGGTCACCTTGGAACTTGCCCAGCGCGACGAAGCTCATCAAGCTCAACCAAGGAGCGGGACGAGAGATTATTCCCGTCAACCCTGTTCTGACCACGCCACTGAGATGTCAACGTCGCTTACCATCGCCAAGATGGCGCAACCAGAAACAAATGACTCGAGAGGCTTTCAATTCAACCCGTTTACCTTCCTGTTGCGATCATCTTTCTGCCGCATCGCGCCTCCAAATGATGGTTCTGACGGAAAATGTACTCGCTGGGGCGTTTGAATTTGTTAAAGAGGGTGGACAGGAAAGCCCCTAATCCGCGATCTTATAACTTGGCCCACAACAGCGTCGGAAAGCCTCTAGCGAGCGATTCCAGTGCTTTAATTCGTCAAAAAGCCCTGTTCTATGGTGGGCCAGCGATCATATAGGTTGCATGAATTAGGGTCTTTCCTGTCCACCCTCTTTATGTATGGGGTACAGGATATGCCTCCGAAGGAAGGTTTTAGCTAGCAGCTAGCTGACCACCCTAAGAGCCTCGGGGATCCTAGAGTCCAATCGCCTGGTTTCCATCCTGAAGGAATCCCACACAAATCCCCAATTGATGGTAATTCCGTACCAGGAAATGATAAGCAGGAGTTGCTAACATAATACAGATATTCCGTATATCACACATACTCCAATCCCAAACCCAAGCGCTGAAACTTTCGGTCTACGAGAACGACCCTGATGACCATGAGGTTGTATTCATAACATCTCTCGGCTGTTCTGCGTATCTTTGGCGTCCCACATTGAGCATCCTGCGCACCGCAAGACAGGGTTCTCCTCCTTGGTCCAAAAATAAGCTCAAGGTTTACGATTCTGTTCCCCGCTGAATACTCCATAGACAGATTAGACGCGTAATTTACGCGACAGATACTACTAAGACTGAACAAATCGTAGGCCATCTTTCGGGGTTATTATCGTATCTGGGGTGTCCGGTCTCAGTTTCTCAAGGGCTAAACCCGGTGGTAGATGGTCCGTTCGAGGCGGGCCGACTTTAGTTACGGGTCATTCCAAAAAGGATCCAATTGAAAGCGAGATCGTTCTTCTTCCAGAACAATTCCTGCTTTGGCCAAGATGGTGAGATGGTCCCACTCATCACGGGGGAGGGCCAATCTGAGGATTTGGCGGGGCGAGCGCAAAGCACTGAGGAGGAGTCGAGAGGGAGGAGAAGAGGATTCGAGCAACGAGAAACCCAATTGACTTTTCCAGCTTATCACGCCACAACCTTGTTCGCCTCCACAAATGCGAAATAATCGAATGGCTGGTGGACGTGCCCTAGGTGCCGTCAATTCGACCCTCACGACTCGAGAATCGAGTTCGCGAGAACTAGACTCTACCCTTTACTTTTTACATGATTCGCTAAAACCTCAACTGCCAACTGCCAACTCCAGAAACTTGGGTGGCGGCTCCCCTCTACGTAAGTGTAGAAATGTTGATGGCGCAAGGCAAGATGATTGACTTCCACAATCAGCCCCTTCCGATCTTAGTCTCATGGCCTCCTATCATTCGCTCCCTGTCCAGCAGCGGCTCTTATCTGTGGATCGGCAGGAGGCAATGGGATGAGACATTGCAGTCTGCAATGCATGGAGCATTAGCGGGGATTTCACTAGCAAACTTCGCTTCGTCGGACCATGTCTCGACAAACAAGGATTTATCGTTTTCCCAGAGCGCCCAGCAGCCCAGAGAAGCTTCGCCTCTTGTGCGATGCTTGTTATATCGGGGCAATCCCAGTACATCTTCTCTTTAGTCCAAGTTTCGACTCCTCGGTCACGCCGCCTAGCCAGTGAGCATCGAGTTAGATGCCCTGCAAACCTAGTCGAGATCACCACCAAGCTCCAATTTCTCTATCGTCTATCTAGCAACCCGGCGCAAATGCGTATCTACTGTCAATCCGTAAACAGTTAGACAGAAATTTATCCCAATATCAAGTGGATGGCAGGGGAAACATGCTTGTGGGTAGTTCCCGCTCTATGATCTTCTACTTAAGTCGCCCTCATTCCCAGACTATTTCGAGATCATCCCCTTCATCCATTCCAACCCCTCTCTTGTAGAGTCAACTTCTATTTCACACTCATCTGTTTGTTTGGAATATCAAAGTCAAGATGGACGTTAAAGACACCAAATATGAGGCGTCCACGACGCCGTCACCCACCCCAGGCGACATTGAGATGGGAGAGACCGACAAGCTACACAGAGCCCTCAAAGGTAGACACATGCAAATGATTGCAATTGGTGGTTCTATTGGAGCTGGTCTTTTCGTTGGTTCCGGTGGAGCTTTAGGATCAGGTGGTCCAGGTGCTTTGGTTATTGATTTCATGATTATTGGTTTTATGTTGTTGCTCACGGTTAATGCTATGGGAGAGCTTGCTGGTAAGTCTTTCGATTCGCATTACTGGTTCCCAGCTAACAAATCCTAGCTCTCTACCCTGTCGCTGGTTCTTTCTACAACTACTCTATTCGCTTCATCGATCCTGCTTGGGGTTTCGCTATGGGATGGAATTACGCACTCAACTGGTTGATCGTCCTTCCTTTCGAATTAACAACCGCTGGTATTACAATCGCATTTTGGACGGATCCAGAGGATACTGGAACTCCTTCAATCAACGTTGCCGTCTGGATTACCATATTCTTGGTTATGGTTACCGCCATCAACTTCTTTGGTGTTAAAGGATACGGAGAGGTCGAATTCATTCTTGGTCTCATCAAGGTTATTGCCATCATTGGATTCATCATTTTGGGTATAATCATCGACTGTGGTGGTGTCCCAACCGATACTCGTGGGTACATTGGCGCCAAATACTGGCACGAGCCTGGAGCGTTCCGCAACGGTTTTAAGGGTTTCTGCTCTGTGTTCGTCACTGCATCATTCGCATTCGGTGGAACTGAACTTGTCGGCCTCGCAGCCGCTGAGTGCGCCAACCCAAGGAAGACCATTCCAAAGGCCACCAAGCAAGTCTTCTGGAGAATCACCCTCTTCTACGTCATCTCCTTGTTCATTCTCGGTCTCATCGTTCCATCTGATGATGATACCCTCTCCAAGGCATCCGGAGGACACACCCGTTACTCTCCATTCGTCTTGTCCTTCAAGCTCGCTGGTATCAAGGTTCTCCCATCTATCTTCAACGCAGTGATTACTTTGAGTGTCATCTCAGTCGCCAACTCCTGCACTTTCGCCTCCACCAGAACTGTTCAAGCTCTTTGCGCCGCTGGTATGGGACCAAAATGGGGAGCCAAGGTTGATTCCAAGGGTCGTCCATGGGTCATTCTCATCATTGCTCTTGCTTTCGGAGCTTTGGCCTATGTCAACGTTGCCCCACAAGGAAGTGATATCTTCACCTGGTTACTCTCCATCTCCGGTCTTTCCAACTTCTTCACCTGGGGATCTATCTGTTTCGCACACATCCGATTCCGTAAGGCTTGGGCCATGAACGGTCGTTCCGTTGATGACCTCCCATTCGCTGCCATGTTCGGTACTACTGGTTCATGGATCGGTCTCGGTCTCAACATCCTCTGCTTGATCGCCCAATTCTACGTCTCTCTCTTCCCTATCGGAAAAAAGCCAGATGCCATGGCCTTCTTCGAGAACTACCTCGCTGCGCCAATTGTCATCGCCTTCTTTGTTGGTTACAAGCTCTTCTACAAGCAATGGTCCATTGGTGTCGATCTATCTCTCATCCAAATCGATGAGGGTCGTCGTGATTTCGACAAGGTCACATTCGACGAGGAGATGGCTGCCGAACGTGCTGAGCAAGCTACATGGCCAGCTTGGAAGAAACTTTACAATAAGTTGTTTTAGACGGGATCAAATTTTGCTTTTTTGCGCTGCAATTGGGTTGTATAAAAGTATAATGGGATGATAATTCGGTTATTTATTACTAGAATTGGGGTTTTGGGATGGGATAGAATAATTCCCTGGGGATCAGTTATAGTTTTTTGTGATCTAGACAGTTGGATCTGTAAATATACCCAAGAACTGTTATTTCAAACATCTAGTCTTTCAAAACTTTGTTTCTGTGATTCCCCCCCCTCCCTCTGAGCATCAATCAGTGTTGCTCGTCCGTCGATTTAAAAGTACTGTGCCACTTCCTTCCCTCAAAAACTCAACAATGATAACGCAACTCAATTCATAGGCCACGAGAAGTCTGTATTTACCTCAAATCTCGTTCTATCTTCCTTCCATGCATACACCATCCAGATTCCTTGCCGCTTCCAACCAGCCTTCCCCGGTTTTCTCCCCACGGTTTCCGTTACATATTCACATCCCATCGAAGCCGGATGGTTCCTTTACCGCCTTCCTTGCAGATCACTTATCTCCTTACGAAATACCACCGAAATACTTTCCTTTCTTGGTCTAGTCTCGCTAGTTCACCCACTTCCCCGGATGTTTCTAATGACTAGCCTCTTGAGGCTTTGTATAAGGGGATCCTTGATTTGTTACGTGATATTTAGTTACTTGCTAGTTTTCCTTTTAATCTTCTTCTGTTGCTTCTAGCGTTTTCTAGCGTTGGTGTTTTAGGTGCCGAAGTACCCCGCGTCTGGGGTGCATATTTTTTATGTAATACCCCATTTTTGGCAAGTCTCACTCTGTCCCTCGGCAGCTGGAAACTAGTAATATTTCCAAGCCCTCAAGTATGGGGAAATTACGTATTTATTCCTCATTTCTGTCGTGAAATTGGAAAGTTGGAAAGGCTTTATCTCGGTCAATGTTTTATGCCAATCTTATGTTGATCATTTGGGAGGCTTTAAAACTTCTTGGCGAAGGGCTCCTTTTTCATTTTTTGTGCATGCGTGATATGAACTGAGCTACCGTTGTGGGGAAATACTCCGATGTTTTACCTCTTGCTTTTTCTTCGAGTTGAGGAGTACAGGGATAAGGGGTTGAGAAAGGGACAGGACAGGGGACACGAGTGTCTGGGAATTGACCGTTGAACTTTGTTTTGAAGGAAAGGTGCCGAGGGGTAACGTCGACAAGGTCGGGTGTCGACGTGTTGAAGGGTGGCGAGAGATGGTTGAGAGAACCTTGAGGTCTAAAGGGTCGATACAGGTGTGTCGAGGTCGTTCCTTCCTAGGTCGACTTGACGTCGTCCCGAAGCTCCATCATATCAGCAGACTGGACTCAACGTCGCTCCTTCCCTCAAACTGGACGACAGCGAGGGAAGGTGCGGACACGGACTGCAAGTATAAATCCCTCCCCCTGGGATTCCCTCCCATATACATGATTTTTGGTTGTCGAAAACGAATCGCGGGGGGTGGTCGGAAATTTGACCAGTGACTTGGGAGTTTGGAGGCGAGTAAGAGTGCGTTTATTATTCATTGAGCTTTCGTTGAGTAGGATCATTGAAGTGTTATTGACATGGATTTCGTGGTCAATGGTGGATGTGGGAGGGCGATGGAGATTGAGGTACTATGGATGAACGACAGTGACACCCTTCTGGTGATCCAGACCAAGGGATTGATCATACAACAATCCTGCGGTTTTTCAAGATGAAAATGGCTCGTTTTGTCTTGTAACCCTCCATTAAAAACAATCCCACTCTACGTGGCTTCCCTTTGTTGTGGGAGACACAGAAGGCACCGAAACACCCACAGCATTTTCGTACCATCTCTACATTCCTGCCATTGACTCTCTCCCAAAGTTTTTCGGCGATTGGGAACTTGGAAGTTCAAGTTTGGATAGTATGAAAACCCAAAAACCAACTGCCTTCCTTTACTGGCAGCCCAACCTATGTAAACTGAAAGCACTCAAAATATCAAAGATGAACGTTGTACCTTTATCGCTTTTTCCTTACACTTCAACCACTTGATAATTGAAAACCTGCTTTTGCTTTGGATTGTACGAAAGAGTCTAGCAAAATTTAAGATATTGTTTAAGAAGGCTTAAAGGAATTACAAAGTTAGTTTCAGGGAAACATCAGTAATTATTTGAGTTATACTGGAAAGTAATGAAAATGAAGGTATACACAGAGTAATAGCCAAGAGAAAAGAATGTTTCATCAAGTATAAGCGGATGAATGTAAGCCAGTAGAGCCCATCTTCCTCAAATTGGAGTCAAGTGAAGGCAAAGGAAATTGAAACTTGAGAGAGATTCTCTAGATATCTCCAAAAAGAGTTTTATTGGTTATCCTACACGAGGACTGTTAACTATCTTGGTTGGTAAGAAAACAGCCTGCGTATTACTATCATCATTTTAATACTACCTCCTACCCATACTCTAACCACGCTCACTACGCTTCAACCACTCATAGGAAGAATCAATCTTCTGTCCTGTTCTAACTGCAATCTTTTCGCCAGTAAAAGTGCAGGTGGCTTCCAGGAAAAGACCTCCGAACGTGGCCTCTATCTTCATACCTTTCGGCTTACAGAACTTCAATTTGTAGGATTTGATGTTTGATTGACGCTCGATTTTCGCGTTGCCAGTGTCCTCTTCGCACCAACGGTAAGTCCAATTGGTATTTTTATCAGAGGTAATCCAAATAGGTCCAAGCTGGAATTCACTCGGGTCATCCTTCTCTTCGTCTTTATCCTCCTCCTCATCGCCATATTCCTCAAAATCATCACGATTTCTCTTTCTCGATAGATTCTTTGCTTGGGGGTTGCTGGTTGCCAGAATTTTCTTTCCTGTGCCCTTCTTCGTCTTCTCTGGTTGTCTCTCAAATCGCATCACACCAGTTGGCTATTCCAAAATCGAATTTTGTGCAGAGCTGATTATCTCCAGCAAATATCTCGAGGGTGCCAAAATCCACTGACCAGTCACTTTCGATTCTGGGGCACCGAATTTGGTATTTTCCAGTAACATCCCACTCTTTTCTCTTTTTCGTCTCTTTGAGAAGTCCTTGTTGGTATTGCTTCAGCTCATTCTCGAGCTCGACCTAAGCGCGTTGAATAGATTTCTTTACTTCAAGCTACTCTTTGTTGCGATCAAGATCGAACTCTGGACGGCCGATAATGGCAATCAAGTCGTACATCGGGGTTTTGTCTGGATGGCCTCCTGGAAAGGTTGCGCATCTCGTTTGAGGCCCATTTCCTCAAGCAGGTAACCCCATTCCTTGTCGTTCTAGCTAAGTCTCAATATGACTGGGTCCGATTTCATTGGGAAGTTTTGTCCAGGCTTGCCGGGGGGGAAGCTTTCCAACAACATGCGATGACTATTAGCTTTCGCCTTCTCCTCGTATGTCAAATCAAATTACTGTGTTTCGAAGGCTCGTTCACTCTCCCTCTCTTGTTCTTGATGGTACTCTTTTACCATTTTCGCCTCCAACTCTCGTATCTCCGCCGTCATTTCAGTATTCGGGGCTGCTCGCATTCGTGATTGGAAGACGGCTTTTTCGTTGCCTGAAAATTCTAGACCACTGAAGATACACTGCGCTTTCCACTATGTCATTGGCTTATCTCGTACTTCTGGTTGGCGTTTCAGGATTTGGTTCTTGGCTCCACGAAGAGGTTCCAATAGCAGAATGTATGATGTTAGCTGTTGTTAAGAATAGTGATTTGTCTGCCATCGCATTTGACTTGGAATCGATTGTAGAGTTTGACAACAGCAACAGGAGGCTTGGGGGTATTAAGAGACATGTTGATCGTATCCTACCTAGATACCTTATCGCGTCAAGGTGGAAGTGGTGGTGTTGTAGGACTAGCGTTTGCTCGCACTTGAAGTGGTGGCCAACTTTCAAGATTGTACAATAGACTCCAATTCACTCGAATACAAACTCCGCCTCTGAATTTGGTGGTACAAGCAATGGTAAGGATGCGATGCAGCGTAAGTCAACTCTTTGGAGTACTATTTGCAAACTTGAAATAATTCAAGCTAAAATGAAGGCTGAAGTGAAGAAGTTATGTTATTCGAAGTATTCTGTGAAGTTCATGCTAATTCCAAGTCCTTCTGGGTAGTGCTGGAAAAAGAAAACACCCTCGCAATGTGATTGGCTGGATTCTGTTTACTTGTCAAGATTGTTTGCGGGGCAACCTATCAAGGTTACACGATTCAGGGGTGAATCTGGAACTTTTTTTTGGACTTCCTTTCAACCTTGACTCACTCCCAACATCAGTCAGCTTACACCCTAACACAGCCTATTGCACGGCCTCTCACTACCCTTACGAATTGAAGATATAACCTAGAAAATCGCATCCTTATGGTTTTGTGTCGCTACGCCACTGCTCTGTGGGAACCATGTTCGGAAGTAGGGGTGCGGCACCCAGGTTTCTGGGTCTGGGAAGGTCGATGACCCCGACTATTACGAAAACACCCAGCATTTCTCAATTCTCAACGAGATGCTCAGTTGCAAGACCAGATATACGGAAGATCTCCTATCCAAGTCTTCAATCAAGGTTCTCTCATACTCGACAGCATTCTTCCACCAAATCACATCCCACGACTCATTACTCCCGGCTTTTCATCCTTCTAGGATCAATTCCGGTGCTGTTCCATCTTTCATCTTCACAAGATTTAGAAGCCGAATCTCCGGATGATTTTGAAGATGTCCTGTCGAGGAAAATAAGGTTGAGTGAGGTGAAGGAACATGGCGCGACTTCTGAGAGGCCATGGGTTATCAGGGGAGAAAAGGTGTACGATATCACGGATTGGATTCAGGGACATCCAGGAGGGGAAGTGATTCTGAGGGCTGCTGGTGGGAGTATTGATCCTTATGTGAGTAAATGATTTATCTTTTGAAATTTTACCTTGTGTTAAATATCTTTTATGAGAGGAGCTTGACTGGGAATGCGGTTGAAAGGGGGGAGTTGGCGCCGGAAAAAACCCATGGAACCAACCCAAACTATGTCTTAGTGAGACTAGTAAATCAAAACAATGTTTTCTTATGCGATGAACTTGTGGTTCGTAGTTTGCCTCGAATGGTTTAATTGAGCAATCGTTCGATGGCTATTGGGTTGCTTCCTCCCCTCCCCTCCCCTCCCCTCAAACATCCAATGTTAGGAAAGAAAATGCTGACCTGAACAGTGGAAAATCTTCAGCATCCACCAAAAGCAAGAAGTCTACGACATCCTCGAGATGTACCTTATCGGTATCGTCGACCCTCAAGACCTGATAGCTGGTGTTGTCCCCTCAGATAGCATTGAAGACCCCTTTGAACACGATCCTAAACGAGATACCAAACTCCACCAGCACACTTCCCGACCATGCAATGCAGAAACCCCCGCCGATGAACTAACCACCTTCATAACACCAAACAACATATTCTACGTCCGCAATCACATGTGGGCGCCCTCGCCACCACCAAACTCCAATCTCACAATCGAATTGCCGGACGGCGAGGAAGTGACCTACACCCTCCAAGACCTAAAAGAGAAATTCGAGCAACACACCATAACATCCACCCTTCAATGTTCCGGAAACCGACGTTCCCACATGACCTCCTCGTGTGGAAACACATCTGGCCTCCAATGGCAAGTAGGCGCCATAGGAACAGCAACTTGGACGGGTCCTTATCTTCGTGACATCCTCTCCCACGCCGGTTTTCCCGTTACTGCTCCACCTGCTGATGCAAAACACATACAGTTCATGGGCCACGAAGCCTACGGTGCTTCTATCCCAGTGCAAAAAGCTCTCTCACCAAATGGCGATGTCCTCCTTGCTCACTCCATGAACCACCAGCCCATACCGCAGGACCATGGGTATCCCTTAAGAGTCATTGTTCCAGGCCATGTTGCTGCAAGAAGTGTGAAGTGGCTGAAAAGTATCGTAATTTCTGATGAGGAAAGTACATCTCAATGGCAACGTCGAGACTACAAATCTTTCGGACCCAACGAAGTCGGCTCCGAGAACTGGGAGACCGCGAAATCGATCCAAGAAATGCCCGTCAATTCCGCTGTCACTTCCATCACTCCTGTCAAAGAAGGTGTCTTCATTGTAAAAGGGTGGGCGTACTCCGGTGGTGGTCGAGAAATAGTGAGGGTAGACGTCAGTACAGATGATGGGATGAGTTGGGGACAGGCTGCTTTGGAGATTCCTGAGAAGGAGAGTGGGAGTAAGCACTGGGCTTGGAAACAATGGCAGTATACCATTGATATTTCTTCGGCTGTCAAAGGAACTTCTACAAACTTAACCTCTACCGGCAAGGAAAAGATGATTATAGCCGTTAAAGCGACGGATGAGGCATACAACACGCAACCAGAACATTTCAAACCCATCTATAACGCAAGAGGCAATCTGGCAGTAGCTTGGCACAGGGTACTTATGGATGATCCAAAATCGAGTGCGAAGAATGAACGAGCGGGGGAATGAGGAAACGTGGAGTGTACGACTGGTGTTTTGACTTTCTTTCCCTATTTAATTTTCTCCTTCAGCAATTTGGCGCTTTCCTTGGTCCGGCATTGAGTAAAGTCTGCATTCAACATAGACTGTACAAAGCGTGAGCTCAGATATTGTATAATACCATAGATTTAGAAAGCGCGCCAGAATGATTGTGAGGCGAAAGGGATGAGAGAAGAAGGAAAGAGAGAGTTTGTAATCATAGAACGAGTACCGAGAATACCCTAGAAACAAACAATTCAACATTCACAAACGAAGATCTTCCTGAACAGCCAGAAGCCCGGTAAACTAGCTTGAAGCTTGACAATATGCCATTTGTGTTTATTTTCTGTATGTCTGACGGAGTCCCGAAACCAACTCGAGCAAGTCTCGCCATCCATCCACCCCGACACGAAAATCCAGAGACATTTATGACACCAAAACTCTGGTATGTCACTGTCAAGTATCACACTCCACTCCTACTGACAAAATCATGATTTGTACAATGAAGATCAAAAAGGTGATCAAAAACAAATATCGGTATCCCCCCCCAAACACCAATGCTTCCATGAAGAGTAACAAAGTACCGTATAAGAAAAAAGTCATTATGCCTCATCAATTCAGTACCCCCAGCTCCAAAAATGCAATTCAATCTCCTTTGCTCCCATGGGTATAAAAAACACCCAAATTAATTTCCCCAACACAATATGTAAAATGCGACCCAATGCTTTCTCTGCCCAAAGTTGTCTATCGGTTGCTGTTCTGAGGTAAAATTCGACTCAGACTTCTCAAGACTTCTTGCATTGGTATATCTCGAGTCCCAACTTCTTCCTTTTCTCGTCGATCCCGTTCTTCTAATCGCACAGCGGATATGGACAGAATCTTGTCGGCGGCCCTTCCAGCAGTTTGTTCGTACTGCTCGAGCTTATGGACACCATCCGCGAACCGATCAACCTTGAATTCCAGCCCAGATAATAGCTCCTGGACCTGTGTGGCTACCTGTTCTCGCAAGCTAAGGGCAGAGAATGACGATACTGATGCGAGTATGTCTGCTTGCTCGGGGGAGAGGAGAGATGCGTCGATATCGGAGGCTTTGATTTCGGGAGAGATTTCGGGAAATATTAGAGGTAGGGGTGGCGGGGATTTCGCAAGTGCTTTCCATTGATCGCGTTCCTGTTTTAATCTGGAAAATGATTAGTACACAGTAATATAGTATGCGAGTGAGCAGGAGTGACTTACAGCTTGATTCTGGCGTCTGATTCTGCTATCTGCTCTTCTAGCTCAATATTCCGTGGATTCGGTTTCTTGATGACTTTCCTGGGTGCTGTATCCTCCCTTGTAAACCAATCCGAATAATTTGATATGTTGGAAAAGTCCTTGAGCAGGCCTTCCTTGATTGTCCGCGCTACGATTTCATTAGTTAAATGGCATTTATATTGCATATTCTGCTCACCCATTTGTTCAGATAAATCATTTGCTTCCCCATGCGATGGTTTCTCGCCCAATTCCCTCTCACCAACCCAAGTCAATAATTGTTTCATCCTCCTTGGTTCGCTCAACCCATCTGCTTCAATATGCTTATAGAATTCTGACGTCTCCACTTGACGGTGCGGAATTGCGCTATGCCCATTCTCAATCAAAGAGCTTGCTCTTCTTCCACGAAGTCCTAAGCTACTCCTGCGCGTGCCCGTCCCTTTCTTTCTCATTTCCTTATTTCGGTCAATGACTGGAGTGTCACTAAAAGGCAGGGTTATTATCGTAGGCTGATTCGTACTATCCGCAGTTTCATTATGTGACTCATTCACTATTGTTGATCCAATCAAGTCTATGCTATCGAGCTCTGTTGATTCTAACACCGTACTATTTGCATTGGATTCTCCATTCTGCGCTTTCCCCGTCGATGAACGCGTAGCTTTTCTCTTCTTTGGTACGTTTATTGAGTCACTGTCTCCTTTAGGTGTCGCAAAAGTTGTCGGTCGCCCTCGAGGCTTCTTCTCTGGTGGCGCTTCCTCGTCGCGTTCTTTCGGTCTTCTGCCCCTCTTCGCTGTTGGTCCTGGTGCTGGGGCAGGTGCAGGCGCAGGTTCTGAGGCTACGGGTTCAGTTTTTGTTCGTTTCGATCCGCGGGTAAAGACAAAATCGCCGTCTTCTTCGTCGTATGCTGCATCATCATATCAGTATTGCGCGACATTGTTGCCGCTGCGGAGGCGCCCCAAGTTACTCACTAGCAAGGCGCTTGCTCCTCCGCCTCCCATTAGGTTGACTCATGCTCAACGTCTCTAAAGGAATCCGAGTGCGTACGAGGGTAGTCATTGATCAAGGTATTTGGCCGCGCATCGATTGGCGTGGGAAGTATTTCGGGGGTAGTGAAGAAGTCGGCTTCGTGGACTCGGGAGCTGTCGCGTAGCTATCGCAATTAGTTTCGTGTCAATTGGCAGATGAGGGGAATCGGATTCTCGAGGTAGGCGGTGCGTGGCGGTTGGGCGTGGAATCGGTATTGCAAGGTTAAGAAATGGTTAGATTTGACGATGTCGGGGAGGAGCGACCATTGTTTACATTTCGCGTGATCAAAATCGGCGCTAGCGGATCTAGTCACGTGCATGACCGAGTTGGTCACGTTCCACACCTTATCTTCAGGATCCCTTCATCAACAGCCCGAGAGCCCCTTCTCTGTGTTTTCTAGCACGAACACAGAGGAGGGGCAGAGCACCCTCTCATCCCTAGTCACCATGGCTACGATGTTGATGGACTCAAACCCTCTCTGCTGATTGTTTTATCGTTGTACGTTTCCTTCTTATCTTTCTTCTTAATGAACATGATATGTACACGACTGGTCTTGAGATGTCTTCAATATTTCGAGCCTCTATTCTACTCCAATTTTTCTTCTTCTGTCTTCACCAAGCGCTTTGCCCCGTACTGATTTGGATAATTTCTGTGGCAGTTTGCCATCAAAGTTAGCTTGATTCTTTCCGTCTATTTTACGCTGAGAACTGAAACGACACTTCTTTCTGTTAGATGTCTCTTGGAGAATAAATGTCGTTCATTCTTAATCCCCACCTAAGTTTTGATTTGTTGGCCTGTTTAGTAGTGGGTGGTTTTGAGTTGGCCCGCCCTCAATTTTTCAATCATACACACTATTTCTGAGTTATGGGATAGATGTGTTATCATTTTGTACTCGAAAATCTCATCACGTGAAGCAGCTTTACCAGTGAGTGTGAGCTCCGAGCGTCCGATTCGGAGCAAAAGGAAGATTCATTCGGGATCTAGGCATCAATATATGCCAACCCACGCTGGCATGTCTTATCAAAAACGAATTCTTAGTTTTGCTCGCATCAAACAATGTGTCCTGACGGCGTTATCCGAACCCGACAAATTCTTTGAGGCTAAAGTCTCGCGAACGAACGCAATATACACAACCGCTCTGCGCCGCATACAATATTTCGTACATGTTATATACTATACAGCTACCTCTCACCCCGCCTTTTTACGGAATGCCAAATGCTGACACCTAACTATCCGGTTTCCAAAAATAACACATATGAGGGCCCAGAATCCAATATGAAAGTCTTGCAATGTAACGTCCCGTCTCTATCTCACCTGTTCAATTATTCAAACCAACCTTTTTCATTCTAGGCTTCAACAAGAAATTTACCTCTTACCTCACTTCATCTATTCTATAGTATATCACACCTGTCCATCACAGTATCTAGCAGTACAATCGTGGCTGTCGATCATCCAGCGAGGGCAAATTTCATTTTAGCCTCACTCCCGACTCCACACCTCAGCACCTGACCTGCAGCATGCCCATACATACGAAAAAGCCCCTGGAGAGCCGCCAGGCAGGCGTCAAATGACATATTAAACATCATTATTAGCGAGCCTCGTACCTGAAACTCCCATGTCAAATTACAAAGATTTGATAGAAATGGTTCGAGTCGCTTTACCGCGGCATGCAACCATATGTAAGATGGTAGCTCTTTTTTATGTGCGCCGTTTCCTCTCCAATTTCTCCATTGGTGTTTTGGACTCAGGATGAAGTTTTCAAAGCCTTGCTCGTTGTTTCTTCTAGGTGTTACTGGTGCTACAACTGCTCCGAGGGCAGAAGATGCAGCCAGTGCCTGTGCAGTTATAAGCAAGAGGTCTTCTGCTTCTGGATCTGGTAGTTATTTCCAAAATATTTGCAATCAGTAAGCTAATTCCTGTTACAGGAGCACCAACCGTACCCGCAAAAGTAGCTTACGACTGTCTCAACTCTGTTCCCTTAAATCCCCAAGCAGCAACAGATTTAGTCAACGCCATTCTCCCATATTTAGAATGGCAATCCGGTTTGAGTCCTCCCTCTACCCTTCCACAAAAACTAAATGTCGCCAGATATTGCATACCTAAAAGATCCACCACCAGGTTATAAAATGCCTGGCATTGACCTACGGGAAACCTTCAACGATATTTTAGATGGAATTAAGAGCGGAGAGTTTTCAAATGAGTATCAGTTCCAAGAGAAGCTATTTTCGACTTTCAATCTTGCCCATGATGGGCATTTTAGGTTCGCACCTGATTTGATGAGTAGAATCCAATTTCGGAGGCGGGTCCAGTTGGTTTCTGTGAGTCGAGATGGTATTGAAATTCCGGGTATTTATGTTAGAGGTATGCTCATCTCTATTTTTCACTGATGTCTAGGATTTTTCTTTTACCAAAAAAGATGGGTCTTATGAGTGAGGTTCAAGATTTATAAGCTGCACTGAGCTAACTCTGACACCGTAGATGATATAGCAAACCTTTCTAAGAATGGATCCACTGCTGTATCGCCAATTGCGAAGATCAACGGCCAGGAAGCAGTCGAGTACCTGGAAAACTTGTCTCAACTTGGATTCTTACAAGATCCCGATGCCCTCTACAACACCATGTTCTATCAACTAGCGATGGATGCACAATACGATAACTTGCGATACTCAGGTTATTTTGCCGGATCTGGTCGAGGTGGGATGATTTACGTTGGTCCCGAAACTAAGATTGAATTCTCGAACGGCACGGAGAAAACCTATGAGAACTACGCCGAGATCTATGGAAACTGGAAGGGTGTCGTCGATGGACCATCAGCATATGAGAAGTTCTGTACTGGACCCAAAGCTTATAATCCTGCGGATGATGATGACTTCGTGATTGAGCGAGATACCGGATATGCCCATGGGTATCCAATCCCAAAGGGCATCAGCTCAGACAAACAGATCTCGGGATATTTCTTGGACGATGATCCAGCATTTGCTGATGTTGCGGTTCTCAGTATGTTGTCGTTTGAACCCTACTTCCCGGCGGAATTTCAATCTGTCATTGAGAAGTTCATCTCGGATGCTAAAGCGGCGGGGAAAACGAAAGTGGTGATTGATCTCTCTGGGAATGGAGGTGGAATCATTCTCAATGGATATGATGCTTTCCGGCAGTTTTTTCCATCCATTCAACAAGACGGCTTCTCTCGATTCCGAGAACACGATGCTTTCAACACCATGAGCAAGCAGATCTCGAACTTCACAGCAGGCATCTCGTTGGAAACTGCCAGTACTAGTCAAATTGTCGCATCTCAGTCTGTTTTGGATTACCGGTTTGATCTGAATCAAACAAACCAGAATTTCCTTACCTACGATGATAAGTTTTCGCCTCACAGGTTTCAGGGAGATGATTTCACGAGTCTATTGAGGTGGAATTTAACCGACCCGCTCTTGACAACTAGCACTCAATGGGGATTGGGAATGTCTATTACTGGGTATGGAAGTCGTCAAAACTTCAAACAACCCTTTGCTGCCGAGGACATCGTTATGGTAGGTTGCAAGCTCATATTTCTCAAACCCTAGATATCGCTGTATATCGCTTTTACGATATCTCCACTACGAAGTTTTATCTCGATACTAATCTAAGTTCAGGTATACGATGGCTATTGCGCGTCGACCTGCTCCATCTTCAGCGAAATGATGAGAACCCATGGTGGGGTAAAATCCATAGCAATGGGCGGACGACCGAACAAATTCCCCATTCAAGCAGTAGGCGGCACCAAAGGATCCAACAACTACCCCTTCGCCTACATCCTCTATCTAGCCAAAATCGCCCTACAAAGTGTGAGTAAAGAGCAAAGAACAGCTTGGAAAAGCGTCAATGAACTCAGTAACCTTCCTATGAACAGAAGCACTGATAGCTCTATCAATGTCCGAGATATGATTTTGAGGGATAATTTGGAGGATGGGACGCCAGCCCAGTTCCTTTACGATGAAGCGGATTGTAGGTTGTTTTATCAGCCGGAGATGATTCGAGATCCCAAGGCTATTTGGAAGGCTGCTGCTAAGGCCGCTTGGGGGGATGGGAAGTGTGTTGCGGGGAGTCTTCCGCATAGGAATGAAACGTTTGCTACAAGGCGAAGAAGGTCGGAGCAAATGAAGGTTAGAGCTAGGACTGAGAAAAGGGAGGTCCCTGTCTTTGAGCCATCTTCTTATACTCCGAAGGGGCAGCGGAGACCTGTGTTTGGGAAGAAGGTACCCCTTTGAGCAACTCGAGTATACATAAAGTTGTTGTTTAAATTCATTATCATATTCATTAACGAGCTATATCATGTCTTTCATCAACTCGGGTTTTCTAATACTCCAATGGCCCTTGACAAGTCGCAACATTACCGAGATAATGATTGTGAGCCTCACTATTCAGCGGAATTATTCCAGTCGCCGTATTACATCCATCATTACCCACACCTTCACAGACGACTATGTCACTCGTCTTATATGATTCCGTTGTTGCAGTTCCCGTCGAGAGCCAATACTCCGGGCTCACATGTTCGTATCCAATCCAATCTGGGATCAACTGCGGTACCGGGTCATTGATATGTGTAACTCTATAGTTTGAACCCAAAGATGGTGCTTGTAAAGTTACGAAATTTGCAAATGCTGCATTTCCAACGCGAGGCGAACCGTAGGTATAGATATCGGCATGGTATCCCAAGGTTCGAAGTTCGGCACCTGCAAGGTTTGCAATTCCACCCCCAATCGAATGCCCTGTAATTATGAGAGAGTAGGTCGGGTGAGCGGCAAGTGCTGACTTCACAGCATCGATGACAACAGTCTTTCTCTGAGCCCATCCACTGGCAAATCCTGAGTGGGCATAGCACCCAGTGCAACCTGTTATCGTAAAGGGAGTTTGTATAATGGAGAAATCTGTCAACCAATTTCGAATGCTTGCTCCTGATCCAGCAAATGCGACGACCACGAGAGATTTCGCAGGATCGAGTGCTACGAAGCCCTTGATGTTGGCCGCAGTTGTGTCATCTCTATGAAATGTAAGTTATTGTTTAAATGCGTAGGAGAATAGAGTTTCGTACAAGCTGCCAAATTCCACTACGCTAATTGCTTTATCCGTCTCCACTAAAGTGCATGCTGTGGGGACGCAAGTAATGAGGGTATTTGCTGTCGAGTTTTGGTTGTTGGGACAATATGAAGCCGCTGTGTAATTGGCAAAGAGTTTGAAATTATTCAAATCTGCATCTGTAACGGTGACAGCTGTAAAATAGTTAGTTTATGCTTCATCCAGTTCAAGCACCTTCTTACCTCTCGGCAAAATCCCAGACGCGGGATTTTTCACGGGGATAGCACCCACATAAGCGAACAATGCACCGAAAACGAGAAAGTTCATCATTATGAATAAAATGTATGAGTAAGAAGAATTCGAAGAAAGATTTCGAACTGCCCAAGAAAATCCCAAAAGGAGAAGGGTCAAATAAGTACTTACCGACTTCCCAATTATAATTTCACCATGGCCAAGGAAGTCAATGACAGCGTGCCTGGAAAATTAAACTTCTGATGAGGGCCCGGAATAAAGTTGGTAGATGATTTGTAGATTCCACGGAAATGCTACCCAAAGGGGACAGAAAAAACGACGCCTGCTCGGTAGCTTCTCCGAGATCTATATCACGATCGATATTGTGTGGCTACGTAGGTGGCACTAGCCAGGCGGTGACTGGGAAGGGAAGGCATCGAAGAATATACTTTGGAAAATTGGTTGTGATATTGTGAGGTCAGCATTGAGAAAGGTTGTGGTGGTGTGAAGTGAATGAGGAAGGTCCGAGGTTTTCGCTACGACGGAAAGGAAGTGCTAAAGTAATTTCCAGTGTAGATTTATAAGGGGCGTTTCTTATTCTGTAAGACCACGTGCACTTATTGAAAGCGGGGTTAAAACGGGGCTACTATAAACACGTCGGTAGTTGATATGTCATCACCCCTCCCAAAAGATTTGCATATGCCAAATTTCCACCTATTCAAGCATAAAGTATAGGAATAACATGCATAAGGGAAGGTGTTGATGATATCTAAGTCAATTTAAAAGTAATGGCATTATCGCATGCAATTGATTAGGGTGCATCAAAAAGCTGACATCGTGAGTTGGCAGCCCCTTTCCCCTCGCTTGGTTCATGAACGCATTGGCAATAGGAAATGCCGAATTATATTGACCAAGACAGGCAGTCGAGGCTTATACAGCTTATTCTACAAACTCTTGACATTCTCAGTTCATTTTGGTGCACAAGATGGCTTATCTGAAACAATTCGAAAATCGCGACATCCAATAAAACCTTGAATACGGTACCTCACATAACTTATAACTCACTTGCTTTAAAATCAAATCTTGTATCTCAAATCTCAAATAATTGAAGTTACTTGGCACAATTAAAAAATTCAATAAAACATAAAATTACAGCCTTCACTTTACAAACACTTCAGTCTACATGTAAAACTGATCTTTTCTTTTGAGTCTCAAGTAATTAGAGATATCTGGTACATTAAAAAAATTGCGACATGCAACAAAATTTGTCGGAGCAGCCTTCACCTCCTTGAAGTCACCTTGCGATCCACCTGGCTGTAAAAGACAGAGAAAATCTCCAGCCCCCCCCCCCAACCCACTTGCCCACCACAGGGATGTTTCAGACCAAAACAAGCACGATATTTCAACCAATCAAAAGCTCCAAACAACAAGCTCAATTAGTCTTGTGGTAAAACGTTTTCCCTACATCGACATTGTAATATCCTTCGCTATTCCTTTCCAGGAAAAGGTTTTCGCTGGCCCACAGTCCCAGCGGATGTAGTAGTCCCCTTGGGGAAGGATGATGGAAGGTTAAGAAGTGCGTCGTAGGCCCGGAAGAGTCATCAGTTCGATTCTGATATCGAGCATTCTACTTGTTTTTCTTTTATTTTTAGTTTCCTTACTTTCCTACCCCTGATTTCTATGTCTTGGCGAAATTATCTACCTCAACGCCTCAATCATGCTCATGCGGAAATAGGTAATTACATTTTTTCAACCCTGGTATACTAAAGACAGCTTCATCTCATGTGTTTACAAAAGGCACTCTCTGAAAAATCGATATATTTGGGAATTTTCACAGCATAGAATGTCACAAGAAAATTTGTAATTATGTTCAGAGAGTTTGAAAGTAGTTTAGCAAGCTATAAGTTGGGCTCTGTACAACCATTCATCATCTTTCTTTGGTCCCCCTAGTTCTCCTTTGGTTTCTGTCCCGTTGCCGCTCTTTCGAAAAAATACCCAAGCTCCGATTGCCACTCCCTTGCCTAGACTCTTATTTCATTGTTGGAAGTTGCATGCAACCACTTGGTCTAGATCAGATATCAAAGGCTGGTTGCCCCTTTTCGAACCCTAGAGAGAGATCATCCTTCATTCCTGACCCCAACATAAGTCCAACTTTACCTCCAGACTCCTCGTCATGGAAATCGAAATCACCAACAAGGTTTGTGTCGTCTTGCTCAAACTTGACTCTCTTGTTGCTAGCTGATTCCTCCTGGCCATCCCGTCTTTTTGTAGCTAGAAAACCTTCTGATTCTGCATAATAATTCTCAAACCACTCACTTTGCAACTTGATCACACCTTTGACCCCAAAACTACCCAAGTCGACTTTGTTTTTCTTGATTTTGGCCCGCGACTGAGAATACGCCTGGGAAGAGGTTGTAACAAAGGTTTTATGGTGTTCCAATTTAACATAAATGTCCCAAGCGGCAATTTCAGCCTCAATATCCGAGTCTTCCATGGGGGAACAACCGCTTGCCTTCTTCTTTCGTTGGACAACTCTCTCCAAATGGTCGAAGAATTCAAGTTGACCAAACTTCTGTTCCAAGTTCCTAGCCATTATATCTCTCTTCTCTGCTGGCACTAATACTCCATCACGGTCTATCTCCTTCTGCACATCGGCCACCATATCTTGCCATGTTTCTCCTGGCCCAAAGTTCTTGATATCCGGCCTGTTGCCTCTATAACCACGGCTTGCCTGGCGTAGGAACATGGCGAGCTCGAGAGCGTAGGTAACAAGAATTGACGAGTGAGCGAAGACTGGCAAGGACAGAAGCTTCATGAATGTATCGCAACGTTGGTTGTCCCATCGGAACACGTCCGTACCAATTTCTTCGACCTCGTTATGGAAGTCTCTCGGAAGCAAATCGATCAGAGACTTGCCGAATAAGTATTGACTGAATCGCCAAACCAATAACTCATGATCTCAGATGATAATAGAGTCTTTCTCCAATGCGAAAACCGATCTCGTGTCTGGTTCTAGCCCCTTTGCTCTTGTTGGAGGGGGACCGTGATCCGCTTTTCTTTTCGCTGGCGGATTCTCGTTGGCGGTGACATCGATACCTGGTCGTGCGGGTTCGGTTTCTGGTGGTTGCGACTCCTGGTCCATCTTTGCGGTTGATTTGACTCGTCGAAGTCGAAGATCGAAGTTGAAGTTGAAGTTAAAGTAGAGCAAGTCACCGCTACAGGTGGATGGCATACTTATCGAATGCGCACGTGACACCGAAAGCAAAACCTTCATGTAACATACAAAATCAACGGAAAGTAATTTTGCTTATTCTCCGTATTACTAAGATTAATACATGCGAGCAAAAGCAGGCCCTAAATATCTGGTATAGTTGTGGTCAAAGTCTTATTATTCTACGAGGGACGGAGTTCGAGAACCTCAAAGTTGGCAATAAGTACAATATTAACACAAAGGATCTACAATTTCCCATCAACGCTATATAGCAGACTACATATAAAATAAATGTAGCGATTAGGGTTGTGAATTCTAAATTTAGCTAATTTCTAACTAAATTAAAATGCTCTAATTTACGCTAAACTAAGAATTGGCTCTAATTTTAGAATCGGCTGTAGTAATAAGATGAGGTTAACTTATATATTTATATATTAAAGGGCTTTTGCGTGCTTGTTACCCCTCCCCCAGACTTGAACAAACGTATTCTTTTTCCAGATTGTTTTTAAGATAGAATATATACATTTATCGTAGCTATGAAATTTATTATAGTACAAATAGAATAATAATTATAGGCCCCGGAGGGGTTTTTTCCCCCAATCCGCAGTCACTTTTAGGTCATGTGACGCAGATAAAAATCTGACACTCTCTAAAGTGCTAATTTACTAATTAAGCCTAAAGTAAGATTTTGAGGATAAATTATACTACCCTAGTAGCGATGAGCCATACTTCCACGACAACAAATACTTTAACAATTGCTTCCTGGCCCATTCTGCTGTTGTAAGATAAGAAGAGATTCCACAACCCACTGTCCTACATATTTCTGTTACAAAGCCACTCAATTTTGAGATTCTGAGACCTCCACGAGAAATGTGACGGGTATAAATAGTAGAAGTGAGCAGAAGATATAAATGATAGTAAATAAACAAACGACAATAAACTCCCTATCCCAGGAATTTCCAAGCATGAATTCCTTTCCACAGATTCCAGGGCAGGGTCCCAAGATCTGAAATCCAGCAGCACACAACTGATTTGTAACTAGGTATTCGTCGTAGGTGATATAGCCATGTCTCTAAATAACCCTTCTGCATTTGATGTCTTCAGTTTCTTTCTCGGCCGCTTTCGATTATTGTCCTGATATAATAGCCATCAGCAGGGACGACAACTTCCTTATATACTAGCAAAACCACACAAGCCAAGATACGAGTACTTTTACAAACATAAAGTATAGCAGCTCTTCTTCCGAGATCCCACTGCAACTCTCCTAAGAAATAATATGCTATCATACCTCTGGATTCCTCGCACATACACGTACCAAAGCAAGAAGTCTCGCTGGAGTGTATAAATCCAGCATCTCCCTACCTCTCTGCAAGTCAGCGCCAATAACAAAGCTGAACGACGCAAAATTGTGTGAAGGTGCAAGACATACGACGTCGTCAAATCTTCATCTCTTCAACAAGAGGCTAATTACACCCACCTACTACTATATCAAACTCTTACTCGAAACCAAGTCCTTCATATCCTCTCAAATGAAGAAAACAGTATCAGTAGCAAAAAACTAAACGAAAACAAGAAATAAACGTGGGGAAAATCGATAATTTGCTTGTCAATGTCCTTAGGGACCTGTAAAGCAACATCCACGATAACCCACAAACAATAATATAACAGTAGGCTCTTAGGTCGCTTTGAACAAGCCCGCGATCCATCCGTTTTGTTTTAAGATAGTATATGCTGACTCTACGCGACTTTACTAGCTTTTGGCCTGAAAATAAAGGAGGATCGACCCGCTTCCGGCGGACAAAATCAGCATGATGGCAAACAAGTCAGTTTCTATAGAAGACCGAAAATAATAATCATAAAGTCATGACTTTCAGCTCATAGAGCGAACTTTCAAGCGTACTCACTGAGTAGCCAAGCTAAAGCTCAAGTAGCAAGAACAAACGCCAAACCCAATGCACTAACGATAAAACAAAATTATTGAGAACTAGAGTTGGAAGCTTGATATAATATGATTTCATTGTTTGTAATCTCTCCTCTCAGCCGCAACGGCGCTATGTAGCCCCCTCCAAGTCCCAACGGGCTACCAAGCTAGCTAAGTCTAAGATAGTTTGCACCGGTTCAATTCTTGTGAAACGCGATTTCTGAAGACAAGTCGCACCGCAACTTAGTTCGGGAGTGCTTAGCCTTCTGCTAGAGGATATGGCGACATGTTAGGGGCTGATGAAACCTCCGCGAACCGTATTCTGCTCCTGACAGATTGTGTAGTCCAGAATGAATGCTTGCGTCTTGAGTGGTTCCTTTTTATGGGCGTGGGTTATGGGCCCATCTTCTCCGTACTGGTAAGGTCCTAGAAATGGAGGGCCAAAATGTGTGAGGTCTATGGTTCTCGGTCGCCCCTGGGTGTATTTGGTTGAAGTAAGGTATAATCTGCAAACATAATAAGGTCGTTTGAGGATATCGGTCCAGATAATCGTCTCCAGCAAGATACTCGGCGACATGTTAATTGGTATAACAATGCGTATATCATGTAATTCGTTTCGTCGTTCCCTCGTCCAAAATCATTTCGTCTTCGGTTTCCGAATAATAACTTTCGTGCCCTCCAACTGCCATCCCACTCCGTAATCTCTCGTCAAAGAAGGCCACCCAGTATTAGTATACTGCTCCAAAGAAGGTAAATCGATAGTGAGATAACTCCGTCCCAAACATTTCAAAGTCTGTCTCTTCACCCCCTCCTCCGCAAACTCCATCAGTTTCGCCTTATGCCCATCAACACTCCTCTTAACCTTCCAGAACAAAAAATAATTATCATGCGCCAAAGACCTCAGGATAGCATCCACCTTCGCATCTTTTAATCCCCATTTATGCCGTGTAGCATGTGCCTCTGCGAGATCGTTCTGTCGACATGCCAAATCCAAAACAAGGTAACTGACAAATTCCTGCAATTCTGTCTTGGTGAGTGCTTGTACAGGATGCATCCTTCTCAACAAGTGTAAGATGGCAGGTTGGTAAGATTCCATATGCTTCACCAAAATCGAGAGGCGGATGCAGAAAATATAGGCTTGGATGGAGAAATTATCTACCCGGTTCGATGCGACGATTCCTTCTCGTAGTTTGCGCATGGACATCATTATAGTTGCCAAATCCCTCTGTCCCGATGCTCCAATATCCGTAGGTAGGGTCTTGAGCGGTAAGTCTGGCGTACTTGCTGCCGTAACCCGTTGTGGTTTGTCGTTTTTGAGAGGCGTTTCGCGCGAGATTTCCATGCGTGCTAGGCGGCGGAGGAGTTCATCGCCGCGGCCTGCGTCAGAGCAGAAGGCCATGTAGCGTTCGACTATCTTGGTGTAGTACCTTTCTTGGGCTTTGAAGTCGAGGAGTCTGGGTTGGGTTGGGTTAGTGGGTAAAGACAGGTTGGTGGAGGGGAAACGTACCTTGCGTCGCCTTTGGAGGGGAGGCCGATTGCTTCGAGGGGATCGAAGTTTGCGGGTTTCAATCTGTTCCATGGCCCTGATGTTGCGCGACCTCCTCGAGCCGACATTGAGATAATTGGGGATGGGATTGGAGAGACTTGGGGTGGTGGTGTTTACGACCCCGAGTACGAGTGGGTGACGACCTTGAGGGCTGTGGAGAGTGAGCTTGGCAGGTGCAAAGGACAAGGTCATTTCAGGCCGAGGTCCACCCCCACGTCGCGTGTTTTTTGAAATCCTCAACACTTTTCAATTCAAAATAAAAAGGCAGGTGCTTTCTGAACTCATTTTCTTTCTCTCTCTGGCAAATCTACTGTCTCTTTAACTTCCCAATCATTTTCGGCGTGCTTCCGGACTTCCCTTCTCCAATTATCAGAAACTCGGTCACTCTATTAACAACATGTCAGTCCGGCAAAGAAAACAAGCAGCTACGTCGATAACAGACACAGCAAAGCACATCAAGAAGAACCTCGAATCCGCACTAACAGTCCACTGGGACGACCTGCCATCATGGCAACAAGACAACCACTACATCCACTCCGGCTACCGCCCAGCCTCCAACTCCTTCCAAAAGTCATTCGCCTCCCTCGGTTATCTCCACAATGAATCAGTAAACATCTACTCCCATCTCCTAGGTGGTCTAGCATTCTGTACAACAGGCTTCTTCCTTTACACCTCAATAGCACCTCGCTATGAAACCGCAAGTTCATCAGATATCACATCATTCGCCTTCTTCTTTGCAGGAGCAGCACTTTGTCTAGGAATGAGCGGGACCTATCATGCTATTTCTAATCATTCGCCGATAGTTGCGAAATTCGGGAATAAACTTGATTATGTGGGGATAGTGTTTATGATTACCGGGAGTTTTATACCTAGTATTTATTATGGGTTTTACTGTCATCCGCATTTGCAGGAGACTTATTGGACTATGGTAAGTTTCGTTATTAACCGAGCTTTTGTGTTGCAAAACTAATATTTTGTTTCTTTTAGATATGTTTTTTGGGGGTTGGTTGTACAGCCGTTTCTATCTTTGAGAAGTTCAGGACGCCGGCTTGGAGACCGTATCGTGCGGGGATGTTTGTTGCTATGGGACTTTCGGCAGTCTTCCCTATTTTTCATGGAGTGGAAATTTATGGGATTGCGAATATGAGGGAGCGCATTGGGTTGTCGTGGATGGTTCTTCAAGGGTTTTTTTATGTGTTGGGTGCGGGACTTTATGCAGTAAGTTTAAGAATATCTATACGCTTTTTAGTTGCTGATAATTACAGGCTCGATTTCCCGAACGTACCTGGCCTGGGAGATTTGATATCTGGGGAAGTTCACATCAAATATTCCATGTTCTTGTTGTCATGGCCGGAGCTTCACATTTATATGGGTTGCTCATTGCGTTTGATTATAATCACAATACCATGGGGTTGAAGTGTTAACGCTCACTTGTATTAGACTACCTCTGGTGCTTGCCACTGACGCTCTTGCCCCTTGCTATGCTCTTTTTATGTATCTAGTTGTGCTACTGGGGTATCTTTCTCCACTCCAACATCCTTCTTCTCCTTCAGCTTGAAATACCCCGCACTTTGAGCACGCAGTTTCTGCATACCGATTTCCCCAGCTCTTCTCCAATTCAACTCCACAAACTCCTTAACCTTTTCAAGATCAAACATACCCTCCTCATTCGTCTTCGACACCTCTGGAACCTTGCCATCAAATTCCTCTCCATCCTTAATCGCGCTCCGCAAGGTCCGAATAGCAGCAGATCTCATCACAGAATCAACCCCCTCAACCCCAGACTCAGGAACACACCCCTTAATAATAGTCCCAAGTTCATTCCTATTCCTCTCAACCCTCCACTCCCTGCATCTCCTCTCCCACTCCCCCCTTGCCCTAAACTTTTCCAATGCCTCCTCTCTAATTTCGTCCCTCGTAACTTTCGACTCCCTCGATCCCCCTTCTTCTCGTAACTTGGGGATAAACTCCTCGATCCAAGCCCTAAAAATAGGTCTCTTGTTTAACCGTTGGCGATCATTATGCTTCAACTTTTTCTTGCTCATTTCTCCCCCCTCCTTTCCACCTTGTCCATCCACAGCCACTTCACCTACCACCTCACCCTGGCCTTCTCCTTCGGCTTTCTCCTCTTTGATCCAGAACATACGACACCCCGTGGCGAAACGGAACATTTCTTCTTGACTCCCGAACTCAGTCCACCACTTCTCCTCTTCCAGTCCCAAGAAGTCGAGGACTTCTGACGGTTGAGAGGTGAGGAAGATCATACTTTTCTTTCGATCCAGTAATTCGATTTCCGGGATTCGGATGTAGAAACCGCTGTCGTTGGCTGTGAGGCCGAAGGGTCGGATGGTGGTTCCTAGCATGTTCCAGAGGTCGCTGTGGGCGGAGTGGAAGAGTTCCCATTGGAATGCCTCGGGGGTGGGGAGGTGATGGATGTCGATTTGTATGTATTTCTTTCCCTCTCCGTCCCCAATCTTTCCTTCCTCACTTTCTCTTTCCTCCTCTTCAGGCCAACAAATCGCCAAATTAATAGTCGGATTTCCCTTCTCAACAATAAACGCTTCTGCCCCCAGCAACCCCTTCAAGTTCTCACCCGCATCCCTCATAGGACTTTGCGTTGCTCCCTTCTTTTGGGGCGAGAAGGCATCGTACTCTGGTGATTTGGGCGAGGAAACGAGTATATCGATGTCTCCAAAGTCTTTCTTGCCGGGCCCTTCGATGGGAGAGGCGCAGGAGTTGTAGTGCTGTTTGAGGAGGGCGAGGGTTTGGGAGAGGACTTGTTGGTAGATTTTGGGGGGCATGCGGGGGGTGGGGAGGGGTGGTGTGTGGGTTAGGAAGGCTGAACCTCCCATTTTTGAGGATTGGGTGGTTTTTGGTGGGGTTGGGAGGTGAGGTTGTTGATGTTGGTGGGGTTCAAGGGAGGGAGGGGTAATGGGCCGACTTGGGATTTCAAGTCTTCAACACGACGCGAAGTGATTTAGAGAGCGAAACTTGGTGGAAATATAGGTGAGATATGGAGAATATGAAAAGGAGTTTGCGAAGAAGTAAGGTAGGAGAGAATGTGACTCGACGCGGTTGGTCACGTGGGAATTAATTCTTTCATATAAAGAAGCTGGAAGGAACAAACATGATAAAAGAGCAAACTTCCAAAAGCACAAAGTGATGGCTTTGAAAGTCTGGAGCCTGACTTGATCAAAAACTGCTTCTCGTTTTCTTTCTCTCACTCTCTCACTCTATCTCTCATATCTCTCACTCTTTCTCTCACTCTCTCACTCTATCTCTCATATCTCTCACTCTATCTCTCATATCTCTCACTCTATCTCCCATATCTCTCACTCTTTCTCTCACTCTCTCACTCTTTCTCTCACTCTCTCACTCTATCTCTCATATCTCTCACTCTATCTCCCATATCTCTCACTTGTATCCATGACTCTATTCCCAAACGTGTCGAAAGACAACAATCCCCATTGTGAAGCGACAATCAGGTTGTTGTCAGTCGGCACTCGTGGTGAACAGCGAGAGCTCAGCCCTACGGTCGCATCGCATCCAGCGATCCGAAGCGCTGGAAAAGTGGACTCTATGGTCGCATGGTGACCCCTCTATCACCCGAAGAAAACAAACAACAAACAATTGTCCAATTTCAAGAAGAGAGTAAGACCAATTTGAAAACTCGTATCACGATATTGGCTTACGAGTCTTCTTCTCCGAGCCTTTGCGCTCGCCACGATTACATACTCATCCGAGTAAGACTGGTGCAACTGTTCCTCTCTCAAATTCCAGCAGATCTCTAGCCAAGACGCTTGCCTGTGGCTCAGGCGCTGCGCAAATCCAAATTCCATCATCATCGCGGCATCGCCCCCAAGCTTCGGGATCCGCTTGCCCCAAAAGTCGTTCGTGCAAGTCCCTGTGACCCAATAACATTCACTGGCTGTTGGGCCGACAATCAGTCAGCACTGCCCCAAGACCCTCAAGCTTCCGCCGCTGAAGTACAAGAACAAGACTAGGGTGAGATCAGGATATTTGCCATTCTTTGTCAAAAGTGCAGGATCTCTTGTTGATTCTCTTCCTCCTCCTTTCTCAAACGTCTTTACAATATCCGAAGGCATACCTATTAACTACAGAATGGCATACCAACAACCTCCATATCAGGGTGGCTACGGAGCCCCGCCTCCAGGTCGTAAGTTTGTTTGGATTTTCTGTGCGACCAAGCTGGGAACTGATGGCAAGTGTAGAATACCCCCCTCCTCAGCAACAGCCTTACCCCCCACAGGGCGGCTATCAACAGCCTCCCTACGGCGCACCTCCAAACCAAGGATACGGCGCACCTCCACCACATCAAGGTGGCTACGGAGGTCCCCCGCCGGGTCGTAAGTAAAGATCATTTTGGGATAACAATATGCGAAGACTGACAGCAAGATAGAATATCCCCCACAACAAGCGCATAGTCCATATCCACCTCAGAATCAGGGCTACGGCGCACCACCTCCTCAACAGCCCTATGGTGCTCCCCCTCCAGGCCGTGAGTTTATATATGAGTTATGAATTTGGAATATACAATGGCTGACAAAAGGAAACAGAATACCCACCACAACAATCTCACAGCCCCTACCCTCCCCAAAACCAAGGCTACGGCCAACCCCCTCCTCCCCAGCAATACGGACAACCACCACCTCAACAGTACGGCCAACCCCAAGGCGGATACGTAGTCCCAACCCCTCCCTCAATCGGCTACGGTCCCCCGCAACAGATACAATGGGACGGAGTCCAAGACGCAGAAGCCCTCCGAAAAGCAATGAAAGGCTTCGGCACAGATGAGAAGACTTTAATCCGCGTACTCTCCCAAAAAGACCCCCTTCAAGTCAATGTCCTGAGACAATCGTTCAATTACCGCTTCAGCAGAGACCTAATCGCGGATTTAAAAAGCGAAACCAGTGGATGGTTTGAAGAAGGACTTTGTGCGCTCGTTCGCGGACCGTTGGCACAAGATGTCCATCTCCTGCGTCAAGCTATGGGTGGACCAGGAACTAAGGAGAAAGTCTTAAACGACGTCTTACTCGGACGCTCGAACGCGGATATGCGGGCAATAAAGGAGGCATATCAAAAAACCTTCCGTCGCAACTTAGAAGCAGATGTTAAAGGGGATTTGAGTATGAAGACCGAACGACATTTCTTGATGGTGCTTGCTGCCAATAGAAATGAGGAGAGTACACCGGTGGTACCGCAGCAGATTGATGCGGATGTGCAGGAGCTGTATAAGGCGACCGAGGGCAAGATGGGGACGGATGAGTTGATGGTTTGTAATATTTTGACGCAGCGGAGTGATGCGCAGATAAGGGCTATTGCGCATACGTACCAGCAGAAGTTTAGGAGGGATTTGGATACGGTTATTAAGAGTGTATGGCCCCCTTTCCAATTCCCCATCCCCCTTCCTCCCATCCATACATTTCACACATTCTAACTATAGCAGGAATTCTCCGGCCACATGGAGCTCGCCCTCCTCCACCAACTCCGCACGGGAACCGACAAAGCCATGCGGGACGCTCTCTTACTTGAAGACGCCATGGCAGGTGCCGGCACCAAAGATGCTCTCCTCACCAACAGAGTTATTCGCATCCATTGGGATCGCAATCATATGCAGCAAGTCAAGGGCGCGTACCAGCATAAATTCCGCAGGAGTCTGAAGAGTAGGATTACGGGCGAGACGTCGGGGGATTATGAGAAGTTATTGGTTGCTTGTCTTTATGAGTGAGTGTTGACTGATGATGTGGGGTAGCATGGTTTTGGCGATAATTTATGAATGAGGGGGGAGGGGTGATGGATGAGGGATGAGAGAGTGTGGCCACACGGTCTTTGATGGTTAGGGTTTTTGGGAATGGGATTAAGCATGGGTATTTTTGTGTGGATTTGTTTGGGGAGTTGGATGGGGGATAGTTACCTTACGTTTTTTGGGTACTAATTAGTAATTCTTAGTACTATTTCCCACCTCAGTCTCGTGCTCACAATGTGCAGAAGACTTCAAGCAAGTTGAGAGCATGAGAGACACTCTTCAATTCCTTGTCTTGTGTAGCGTCAACTCATGTTGAAGGGTTTGAGGATTTCCTCCAATGATGACTCTTTTCTCTCGGGGTTTCAACGTCTAAGCTGGCAAGATGGAAAACTCGAGAATAAGTATTGCCAAGTTTGTTGATTGTTTGACGAGTCCAAGATGCAGCAACCACTTATGCCCGCCGCCCATGGGGAGAAAGCTAGGGAGTGCGGGTATGGGTATGATAGCTACATGCACGCCCCGACTAGCTCGAGGGGGAAGGAAGGCATTCCCTTGATGAACGGACTGCTAGGTTTTCTTGCTTGGTATTTTCTATGGATTTTCAGAGGGAGTGATTTATTGTCGTTTGTTTTTCTGCTGTCGATTCTTCTCTCTTCATTCAAGTACATTTATTAATAACTTTGACTTGAGCAAGCATAACTTTTCGGTTGAAGAAATGAAAGATTTAGCTTTAGCCATTTAGATTTTCTTGTATAGTTGGTGAGCCTTTCACGGCACCAATGTTTCGTTTTCCATGACAAGATTTTTGGTTTTGCGCCCTGGATACATTTGAGCTGTTAATTTATGTGTTTAGTCCTTGGGTGCTTCGGGAAAAGGTTTACTGGAGTGAGGTGGTGGTTATGAACGAGAGAGAGGGAGGATTATGTGTGAGATATTGAGGGGTATGATGTAGGGCGTATTGGGAAGTTTTGAATTTCCCATCGGAATTGGTAATTGTCAAGAAGGTACCCGAGTCATGGTGCTGGTAGCTGTAACTCAGGTCCTAGGGAATTTTTTTTTTTTTTTGTTGCTTAAACTTATGCTCCCAGCGCAAGTTCCCGCCACCCAACAATACCCCACCCCCATTCTACCACCTCCGTTCGATGGCATCCGAATCAATTTTGGACCTGGCCCAACTTGCCTGGGTATGGAGGGGCGGCCTTGGACATGAAATAGTTTAGGAATGTGGTTGGAGTTCAAGAAAATATTGCCTTAGTGTCGTTTGATTTTTTGCTGTCGATTTGTCTCGAGTCTTTTCGTTGGTAAAGAGTTGGAAGGGCAATTCTTAAAAACTATCTTGAATCTTGCACTTTATTTTGGGTCGTCTGATATTGTACTGATGTCTTTCTCGTTACGGGTAGCAAAAGACTAGAACAAACGTGTGCTGTGTTGGATTGGTGCATTGGACTTGCGAATATGAAATTTGATGGGATTTATATTTTGAGGTTGAAGATAATGCAGAGAGGAGTGTTTCTTCTCTCAGTCAATTTTTTGAGGGTTCTGCTGCTGCTTCGGAGTTCTAAGGCGGTGGGTCTATACTTGGAAGGAGTAGTATTGTGAAAATTGAGAAGTGTGGGGTCCTCCGTTTGTAGGTGTATTCTCCCAATCGATCCTTTTACTACTTCCACCTCCTTCAGGATTCTAAATGGCGATCCTACGCTCGAGAGTATTATAGGATATTTAGGAAGTGTACTAATGATTCTTTCTGCTCATATTTAGGGATATGAGGAAACAATGGAGGTACCGGCCTTTTTTTTTTGGATCGATGTCTGTTATATTTTAGTTTTTATAAGTTATGCTCATATTGTTTGCTTTAGGGGCATTGCTGTTTTCCTACCATGCGGAGGCATTCTTGGTGGTCCTGATTTGTAGGCTGGACGCTATACTTCAGCTCTTGGGGTCCTGGTTGGGACTCCATTGCTCGCAAACGATACAACCTACCTTGCTGCTGCTGGAAATTATCAGCTCAGGAATATGGTTAGAATCTTGAAGTTTTGATTTGTTCTCGTTTGTTTTTTGTCGTCGATTCCATTTGTTGGTATGACTTGGTAGTCATAAAGTGTGATGCAATAAGTGGTTGTATTCCTATATCTTTATTGCATGAAGATTAAAGGTAAAGAGGAGTCGGATCCTGTGAGCTTAAGTATGTGAGTCACATGAGCTGAAGCACGTGGATCAACTAGGCTGTCGTGCAAGGTGCTATTCACCAGGAATATGTAACGACACCATTTCATTCATCCGTCCCAGTAGATTTTTCTCAAGTTGATATATGGAGAACATAGAAATTTTGGGACAGAGCATTTAGGACCTTTCCTAAGAACCGTATCCTAAGCAATCCTTTTGTTGAAGTAGCTTGGCATTTGGTCCAAGCGGAGTGTTTTGAACAGCCGTTTATAGAGAAATGTGCTATCTCGGCTTTCCTACTTTGAAATAGCTATATTTCTCGGAAAACTGGGTTTAATTTGGACGTAGAATTATGATAGAGGGTCAGGCATGAAGTTGACGCGGAAGTAGATCTGGAAGCATCTCAATGAGAAATAAATCGCTACAAGTCTTGGTTCGTACTCCATGTTCTATCGGGAAATCCTACGATTGAGGATACAATTTCGGGATACATGGAGAAGTTACAACCATTCTTTTAAGTGAGAACCCTCGAGGGAAGATAGTTGTGATGAATGATGCGAATGCTATAAAGTAAGAGTGTTTACTTGGTGGGGTTGGGCTTCCCATTTTGTCAAACAGGAAGATCAAATATTTTGAGTTCCGGTCCAGTTTTCACATGCTATTTAGATTAACCCAATGCATTTGATTTCGGGATGTATCTCAAGTGAATCACTACACTTGGAGAACCACCAAACTCAACTCTTTCGATGGGTGTTCGCTATATTCTAGATATTGAAACTCAAGTGGGACTGTGATTCCGGTGGGAATTTGTATATATTGTGCAGATAAGAGGGTTCAGAGCTACGGTTAGAGTTTAAGGTGATCTGTTGTCGTTTGTTTTGTTGTTGTCGATTATGTTTTGTTTATTTAAGTAGACATTTGAAGTTCCCCATAGTAGCAGGACAGCACTCCCTATTCCGTGGTGAGAAACTTCTAGAACAGCATATTTTAGAACTGTCTCGTCTTTTTTGTTTCCGGGCGTTCGGTGATCAAATTTTTGCTGCAATCGTATCTGAATGTGATATCTTGGTTTTCTTTACCTTAATATACTTGAGTTTCTTATTGTTCAACTGAAAGTTCGAAACAATGGTAGGCCAGGAAGCTCAAACCTTGAGTTTGAAGTTGGACAAACTCAGTATGAAGGATCAGGTAACCAAAATCAAGTGAGAATTGAAACCTAGAGCCTAGGCTGCTCTGGAATGACATCAGGGGAAAACATTTAGGGAACAGTCTCAATTGTACCTGTAGAAGTAAATTTGTTTATCCGCTTCTTATGATATTCTTCTTTTGGTTCGAGTAAAACACTATATTTTGCACGTCTTAGTTATGATTTGAGGCTTGCTGGTGGCTTGGAATGGCAATCTAGACTCGAGTTCTTACCGAAATAGCTTTTTATGAGTTTCTTAGTGGAATTGTGAGGATACCGCCTGATGCTTTCAATGTTTTTCACTTCTTGAAGCATGAAACTTTGGTTAGATTTGGGATTTGGGATCTTGTCTATTTTCTTCTATGAAACGCCTAAAAGCCAATTGTTTGGCCCAATGACATTTCTATATTATATACCTTCTATCCTAGTCTTTCTTGAGTGTATTTTCCTCCCATTTATGAGATTCGTAATCATATTCGGTCCTTCCGTCGCATCCAGCAGTTCTAGACACAAGTACTATCTTCAAGCCTCAACCTCCGAATTCTCCTTTTTGCGCCAGAACTTAATCTTCTCACGGAACTTGTCAAATCTCTTGCGTCTTGCTGGTCTCTCCTTCAACTCACCTAGAGAAGGTATATAATTGGGATCCGGTTTAATGAGTGGCTCCATGGATGGCTTATATTCCTTGGATGCTCTGGAGTTGCTTCTGCTGATTTTGCCACGGAAGCTGGGCATACGGTTTACCCTCTGCTCAGATTCCGTCTTCATTGGTTCCAAAATACGGGTTGCGTCTCCGGTTGGTATGATCCCCGAAGATGGACGAGAATTTCCGGGTGAACGACCACCGCTCATCCTGGGCTCGATTGCAACACGGAAAGGTGCCTGTGTATGATGACCTGGGCGGCGGGTTGCAACCAAACCAAGTGATAAATCGGCTTCGGATTGCGCAAGCGAGCGGTTTTGAACTGCCGGGTGCATTGCGATGATATCGCCTAGGGAGTGTGGTCCTTTAACCTCCTCTGAAATGACAAAATGGCGTTCTGGTGATCGACCACGCAGAAGGTTGTCGGTGGATCTTCTTCCACTTTCGACCAGCTCGCTTAAAAGACGGGGCACAAACAATTCAGCGTGGGTTATTTGTTCCTCGTGTGCTGAATAGAAACTATCTCCATCGCTGACATCGGAATCATCGGGAAGTTCAAGTTGGTCAATAAATTGGTTGAAATTCTCTAGATATGCGGGCTCGCTAACAAGAATTCTATATTTGCCTTCGATGGATTGGATGAGATATTGTTGCCAGTCAGACTCTAGTTTTTCGGGGAAGTTTTCGAGATAGTAGGATATTTTGTGGCTGTTTGGGGGATTGAGATAGGTGTCGAGATATTGTTGGCTCAACATTGCGCTTTCGTTTTCTTCCTTGTCGCCTTGGTATGGGACGAGAAAGGTTGTTGATGATGTGAGGTAGACTCCGGAGTTGTCCCAGCTGGCTGCGACGAGGTATCTAGGACTTGTGACTCCGGATACATCCCATGTGGAGTTGTCGATTACTTCGATAGTATCTTCAGTGAAGATATATCTAGGGTTGATGACACCAGATACATCCCATTCTGGATTGCAAATTTCTTCAATGAAGTCTCCTCCCCATTCTATATTCTCGTGGTCTTTAAAGGCACTCTCGTCAACGAAGTCACCTCCCCACACGATGGTTTGATGGTCTTCAACGAAGTCGTCGTAGCCGTCGTTGAAATTCGGTGAGATAGAGCCAGATCTATCCCAGGAAGGAAAAATCCATTGCCACTCAAGGGCTAGGTGGTCTATAAAAAAACCATCCTCGGATGGTGTCAAGAGAGTACCAGAGTGATCCCAGGCGGGAATTTCACTTGAATCATCACTTCCGAATGATTGTCTTTCTCGTTCTTGGGTTGCAAGTGATTCTAACTTCTCGTGAAGAGAGGTGGGGAGGGTTGGTGAATCAGGGACTGTGAGAACTGTTGAGGTTCTGGAGAATCGGGCGGGGGAGGTGCCGGTTTGGGGAGTGGAGTCACTAGAGTTCATGTTTCCAGTCATGATCATTCCCGGTATTTGAGGGGTGGTGTTTTCCATTTTGAAATGGGTGGTGACTGAGTGACTCTTGGTATCGGTATTGCGGTTCTGAAGTGTTGGATTTGTGTTTGTGATTGAGGATTGCTTCAAATTTCGGGGAAAGGAAAGTTTGGAAGGAGAAAGTTTGGGAAAGAAGAAGAGTTGCGAAAAAGGGAAGACACCGGTATTTGAGGACGTATTTTTTGGTTAGTCCTTCTCATATCTTCTTTGTGATGCAATATGTCGTGGGGAACTAAGCGAACTCGCTTGAAGACGATCTCATTAGTTGGTGTCAAGAGTGACGCTAGGCGAGCCTCCTTTCCCTTATTTACAGATGGCATGGAGTTAGTACTAATTACTTGCACTTTTCAGGAATGGTACCAGGTTAAAATATTATCTGAACATCAGAATTATGAAGATATTTAATGAGTCTTTCGGTGCATACTTATGACGTGCAATACCTTGAGAAGGTTATCCCTTTAGTTCGCCATGCAAACCACGTGTATTAGCCTGCACAAGTGAGGCGCGTATATAATATCTGACGTGTTTTATTCGTTCTGTCCTAGGAAGGTACTGTTCTAGTAGTCCTTCCTATTGGTGAGAGAGACTGGTCTTGCTGTCATCTCACTTAGTTTTACACCGGACTTACTAACACGCACACACGTGGTTTGCATGGCGAACCAAAGGGATATCAGTTATTTAATCACCACCGTACGACCCAGGAAGAAGTAGGAAATGCTCCCAAATGAACTCAATTGACTGTATTTTGCGGGAGGATAACTAGCTTTCTTCAAATTTTCTCGCAAATGGTGGACTACGTGGTTGACGTCACATCTTCCGCTGGGTTGTTTCATCCTTGCATTTATGGTCTTGATCGTCGGGAGGGAAATGGTTTTCAATTATGGTCCAGCTTGCATGGAGATTCAATGATTTGAATTGAATTGCTAGGACGAAAGGTGTGGAATTGCTTCCAAGGTATTTTCGGTTGGTGGAAACACCCGCAGCAATTATTACCGATGATGTATCAATTCTGCCTGCATTACAGCCCAAGGCTGAGTGAGCCTTGCCTGGCACTTGATCGAAATCAATACAATGACAGACTCTCACAATCCCCTTCCCCCGCATCTCGAGATGAGAATTCCGAAAACAACACGATTCTAGAATCTGACAACCCTCGCGACATATACGCTGTACCATGAGAAAGACATGCTAGATCCTCTCTCTGCGATCAGCCTCGCGGGCAATATCGTTTCGTTCATCGACTTTACTTCGGAAATTCTCAGCGAAAGTCGTAGGATCTACGAAACTGGGACCGCAAAGTCCGAAAATCTTGAGCTCGAGGGCATCGCGGAGCGCCTCCAAACTTTCTGCGTTCAACTCGGATCTATGCGGGATGATGGATTTTTTGCGACGCTCAAAACATGTAAACAGGTGGCTGATGAGCTGATTCAGACGATCAATGCACTCAATCCAAAGGATGGCCGTCACAAGAAATGGAACAGTTTCTGCCAGGCGCTGGCAAGTGTATGGCATAAAGACAAGATACGGGATTTGCAGAGCAGGCTGGGTTCTCTGCGAGATCAGGTCACATTCGACCTAATGGCTGCCTTGTGGTAAGAGAACAAATACTTTCTCGTGGTCTAGCAGATACTCTCTACTAACGTGGCTAATTTACTCAAAACATAGCTCTGGTCAACAATCGCTTTGCCACAAATTACACACATTACAAAAAGAAAACCAACATGCAAAGGTGGAGAGGCAAAAAGACTTTGCAAGACTCCTGGAAGAGTTGGATAAGCTTCATATAGATCGCTCATCCTTGTTTATGAAAGCAGATATCGAACAATTCACAGATATTCTGACGCGTTCTTTCTCTACGACTGAACAATTGTCAAAGGAAATGGAGATAATCCAAAGTCTGCGATACGATTATATGTTAGCTAGACACTCCCAAATTGCTGAAGCGTACAATAAAACCTTTTCTTGGGTTTTTAATGCGGACCAGTTGCCAGAAAGCGACGTCAGGGCCAAAATTGGCCTCAAGAGCTGGCTAGAGTCTAAAGATGGTATTTTTTTTTTTTTTTGGATATCCGGTAAGCCTGGCTCGGGAAAATCTACATTGATGAAGTATATATACGAGAACCCAACAACTATGGAATGCTTGCAACAATCGGCGGGAGGTTCTAAGTTGAATACCGCCAGATTCTTTTTTTGGAATCCTGGAACGAAGATGCAAAAGTCGACGCAAGGGCTGCTTCAGTCACTTTTATACGAAATCCTTCGACAATGCCCAGAACTCATACCCAGAGTCTGCCAGCAGCGCTGGCTGTCAAATAAATTGGAGCGATCGGCGCCTTGGGGACATGAAGAACTTAGGAGGGCACTCAAAGGGCTTCAGGGCTGCGCATCCGCATCCCAGAAGTTCTGCTTTTTCATCGATGGGCTTGATGAGTACGAAGACGACCATTTCAAAGACAGCCATTTCGAACTCATTGAGAGTATGCTCAGCATTGTCGAGTCAACACGAAACATCAAACTGTGCCTATTAAGTCGACCCTGGAATCTCTTTGAGGATGCGTTCGGGAGCGCTGATGATCGTAAGCTTTATATGCAGGACTTAACCGAGAATGATATTGAGGTTTATTCCACAAACAAACTCTGCCTCAGCCTGCCAGCTAAGTGGGCTTCTATAGCCCAGTGTCAAGTCCAAAAAAGTCTGGCTACGGAGATAGTCAAGCGGGCTCAAGGAGTATTCCTCTGGGTATATCTTGTCGTTCACTCCTTACAAGAAGGACTGTTAAATGGAGATGAAATCTCAATGCTACAAAAAAGACTAGAATCGTTGCCCACGGATTTAGACGCCTACTTCTCCCATATCTTAAATTCAATAGACAATATCTACCAGGAAAAGCTGGCCTGTATGCTTCAGGCTGCTTTGGCCTCAAATGAGCCGCTTTCCTTATTAACTTACTCATTTCTTGACGAGGGGGTGGAAGATCCAGAATTCTCCATCAAACTTGCTCGTGTTCCTCTGAGAACGGCACATATTAAGCGCTTCAAAACATCACGAGACGGCGAATCAATGGCATCTCCAAAGGACTTCTAGAAGACTCTTCCAGTGCGGATAGGGATGGTTTTGATACCACAACGGTGGAATTCCTCCACCGGAGTGTGCGTGATTTGCTTCATACACAAGGCGCGCAAACCAAATTGAACATTATGACCCCAGACAAGTTCAATGTCTTCCTGGCAATAAGCCGTGCCTTGCTCGCGAGACTTAAGGCTATTCCGCCCCCGTGGCATGATGGTGCGTCTGCTTTAGGGGCCATTTGCAGAATACTAGACTTTGCGTCTTTTGCGGAAGAGCAACATGGGGTATCAGACCTGCCGACTCTCGCAGAATTGGCTTTAACAGGAAAAATGAGGTTCAATTGTTTTGTTGAATCTAAAACAGATTTCCTTGAGTATACTATACGGAAGGATCTCGTTAATTATGTTAGGGAGCAAATAACCCAGCAACCGCGATTAACGTCCTTACATGGAGGCACACTACTAGCCGCTGCGTTGGGCATACAATACAATCTATCACACACGGACCCAATCCAAAGCAAAATTACCTCCATGCTAGCAATGCTACTGAAGACTGGTGTGAAGCCCAGTGCAAAACGGGGTGAACGCTATGTTTTGTGTGAGTATTTGGACGCATACCGTAACGACGGATTTTTAAGGGAGCCCGGCGAATCATTGAGACTTTTACTCTTGTCAGACATAGATTCTTTTGTGAAGGGGGTGGGAAACGTCGCCCTAATCTTACCCAGTTCAAGGACTGAAAATTGGGACTTGCATTTGAATACTTGGGAAAACATTCTTAGTCATGGCTGCGATCCCAACATAAAAGTTGGAAATGGTCGAACATTATGGACGGTCTTCTTGGAGTACCTTTGGTCCAGGGATTCCTGGCCAGACCGTTTCTTGTGCCTAATGCGGAGAATGGTAATCCTTTTTCTTCGATATGGGGCGGATCCTTCAGCTACGTATTGTTATTTTACGGCGGATATGAATTCCGCTGTTGACACGACAAAAGTTACCACAGCTTATAAAGGCCTCAATAAACTTTTCTACAGCACCACTTCGCCCGAAATGGAGGACGTGGATCCGGAATCGAGGGGCGAAATAAAAGAGGTCCTTGATAAGGAAGTGGCATATTTTACAAGTCTGGATATCTACAGGCGGAAACGGAAACGGTCTTCTTCACTGGAGCCGCGGAAGAGACAACATTGTAGCGATTGAGAATTCTATCATGTGTATATAGGCGATATACACGATATAACAAAGCACATTGGCTTATGTCCTAAATGAAGCGAGTAGCGGACTCGGAAAGAAACGTATTTTGATTCGGACTCTAAGCTGTGGTTTGAACACTTGTAATAAGAAGCTCATTTCGTAAACAGTGGTTACACGAAAATATCTGGGGAATTGGAACAAGAAGGTGCCGGAATTTCGGTTAAGAGCCTCATCGTCCTTCTTTGCAGATTACTTCAATCTGGGGAGAGCGAGTGAATCTCGAGTTTTCAAGTAATTAATTTGAAAGAACCTTGCTAGGCCTTCCTCATAACAACGTGGATTTGACAAACAATATCACCGATGAGTAAAGACAACCCTTTATTGTACTGTCTTGTCTAGGTCTAGTGGCAAACGGTTTAGGAGAAGGACAAAGTGAAAATTTGATTTTTTCGAGACTTTACTCGCACAATATCTTACATTGTTTCTTCGAGACAATCCAGTACAATGCTTTCACGGACAGCCATATGATTATACCACTGGACCAAATCACCACGTGATATTGGGCATCATCACGTGGATACAAATGAAGCTATTCAGATAAGTCTAGCACTAATTTTCTTAAACTGACATTCCCTGCCATCAACTAAAAAAAAATTCATGGTACGACAAGGAGCAAATAACACGAGAAAAAGTAAATCCCGACGCTCCCGTGACAAAAATCAGCTGCTGTCTTTGAAGCACAGCACTTGGGGCCAAGCCTCAAAACCAGCCAGCCATTTTTATCGCAGAATCAATCCTCGAATCGATAGCTCACGATCACAGCGGTACCAGATGACAAGTCTTTTGGTTCCACGGTGGTACGAGCATGAGACAACTTTCGATCAGTTCTGATCTCTTGCAGACAGTTTCGGCACCACAAGGCATGGCATTTTGATAAACGGCTAAGCAAAGAAGCAGGAGGTGGCAATTGCAGTTTGCATGTTGGTGAAGCCACAGTTTTCGGGAGACATCCCGTGGGCAGGGTTGAGGATTTGGTGAGCTGATGATCGGTCGATGATAATATCACGAGATATACGGGGTATTTCCATATCATGTCAACCCGGATATTGAGGAGTGACAGAAGGATTTTTGATCGACACAACCAAGTCGGCAACTCTCGTTCCACGAATTTATTCTCGTCTCTTCTTCTCCCATGTCTTGTTCCAAACGGCTCAAGACCCTGCTAGCCACGGAGCTGATCACTTTATCGAGGTTGGCCTGGTTGGGGGGACTTCGAAACTTCCAGCCGGCAGATCACGTTAGCGGGGGTCTGTCACAATTTTGACACTGGAACATGAGATGGAATCTGACGGATGATGCCATGATGGCTTGCGGAGGAAATATTACAACTCAGCTTCGCCGGGATGAGAGAGGAACGTTGACGACTCGTGGCACGGCTGCCAGCCACCGAGGGGGACGAGAGCAACAAATGGCCTCCAAGACTCCAAGTGGGGTAACGATAAGAAACAACATTATCGATAGCAAAGGCTGAGCCACTAAACTCTGCAGATAAAACGATAGCGCTGACTTTATTATACAGCTCAGTAAGCTCTAGAACTCGAGTACGAAAGCTAATTGGCTACTAGTTGTTTTCTAGTTTTGCTCAACACCGGCCGAGTCCAATACACTGCATAAGCTCCATGCCTTCAATGCACATCGGCAGCACGGCAACGCAAGTGCTATGTTGAATCCAGCGATTCATGTCAAAGAGATCTAACTTTACCAAACTCAACTCAGCCAAGATGGTTCCATTTTGCTGGAAAATGGCCCTGTGCTCAATACTCGCACGGATATTTCCCCATGATTGGGGATGGGATTCGCTTGGCCCCCAAGCGAGGAGATGGAAAAGGAGCGGTGAAGATCAACTTTTGCCTTTTTCGAAGGTTTTCATTCCCGCGTGGGGTACGGGAGCTAAATGCTTGCCCGTCTGAGCATGGCATGTTTGAGAACGAAGAAATTATTTGGCCGAGTAGCAGGAATGTCTCGTGCATCGGGCAAACGCCAATCTCGCGGACGAGGCTACTGTTGTATGGCATCATGACGGGTAAGGAAAAAGCATGAATCCGAGGACGAGGCTGGAGTTTGGTACGAAGGTACATCCCGCGGCTTCCGAGTTGAATTAGTTCCTGTCTCTCGTCTCGGCACTTGTGCTTTGATATTTCGGACGGGTAGTCCAGAACCTCAAGGAGTCTTGGTATCAAAATTCCAATGAGTGGCTGGCTCTTGGCTCTTGTAAGGCGTCGTTCGAGATTGGTTTCTTCACGTCTGTTTAGGCCTGTTTTAAGTTGTTGAGTTTTGAAACATGAAACTTATTATTTAGCATGTAGAGGGATCTGGATTCTGCATGTACAAGCTGGTCGACAAACCTTTCAACTTGATTTTGAATAACGATCAAGCTGGAGGGTTTGCACACTCCTTCATGCCATAGTCTCTGTCGAATGAAGACCATTTCATCTGAGTTTTCTGCATTCAAAACTTCTATCACCTTTCATTTTCCAAAATATGACGCTTTAGAACCATCCTCTTTTGGAGCTCTATATATCATGCAGGGGTACCTTGGTGGTTTTGCGGCTGATGTAGTCATTGATGATGTTGATCTTTACATCATCAAATAACCGAAGAACGATACCGATTCATGTTTATCGCATTGATCAGCAGTTGATCAATTGTTGCATATGGCATTTGAGGGAATTGCAAAGTAAGGGAACTTGAATGCATTTGTTCTTGTTATGGTGATCACATAGATTGATTGGCCATGGGGGATGAGATTCTGGGCTGTCTTTTTAGTATATCCACAATTGAATTAGCTTATGCTTACTAGGTACCAATTGAGCCGCTGTCATTTTTGAGCCTAAACCACAATTTGACAGTTTCTAGTGATCTACGGCGTTTGAGATCCAGCTCTACTAGAAGAAGCCCGTCAAGTAACCAACTTTGCGCGGATTCTTAGCGCAGACCTCTGAGCTGAAAATATACGGCGAGATTTTTAGCTAACTGAATTACGAAATGCACTTAACGTAACCATTCACTTTCCCCTCCCCTAAGTTAAAATTTAGTGTAAAACTGGGTTTTTTAGTGAGGCTGCCATACAAATTTAGCGTTTACACTACATTTTATTAAGGGGAGGGGAGAGTATATTGCTGGAAGTCGAGTCGAGTATCACATGGGTTATACCCCTTCTGTCACTCCGGCTTCTCTTTTTTAAATCCTTTTACTTGTGCGAGCACTTTGCTCTCTTGTACTTGGGAAAAGGTATCTTTCCAGGTACAATGAATTACATCAAAGACTATCAAAATCCCTAAAATGAAGGACTAAAATTGATGCCCAGACTCCAGCCACATTCGATAGATCCCAGCTTCAACTATCTTAAAATCGTTATTTACACAAGTCAATCTTTCTTCTCACTAACGAGTCCAGTGCTTTTGAAGACATAAGATAGGTAATCATATTTGCGAGCTGAAAAATGAACTAGGCGATGGGTCTAAAAAGTTCACCTGATAGTGTTGAAACCAATTTCATCAATGATTTGAGTTTCTCAACGTCGTCTGTTACTTGATAGAACTAAGAGATTTGAACTAGATATAGCATTGCTAATAGAGTGGTAGTTTTTCGCTCATTGAAAATATGTCGAATAAGGGGATGCTTTTAAAACCAATGAAAATAAGCTAGTGGAAAGAAGACATCGTGGACCGCCATCGCTAGTGGTAACTGAATTTGCGGAACACTTTTGTCAGTCAAAAATCAAAGCAACAAAATGGTAGCATTCATGGCAAAATAAACAGAACCGAGTTACAAAATCATGTAGACTTCGTTCTCAGCCAAGTGACCATTTCATGGCATCAGCCCCCTTTTCACAAGCGAACCCCAGAACCCCACCATCTGCCAACCTCGCCAAGTGAAGAATAGTAAACATCGAAACACCAAGAAAACCATCTGAAAGTTAAAAGGTAGAACTTCGCCACTCCTAACAGAAACATCACACATCTTCAGCCAAGAAAGAAATATATTGTAGAATGCAAGTAAGACTGCAATGCATTCGGCACTTACCTGCTTGCTGCTCCTCGCCCCCCCTTCGCTTACAACGCGAGCGATCGCCCAGATGCATGCGCAGTCAGAACGACAACACCTCCACAGATCCCGTTTGTTACTTATTGTACATCTGTCAACCTTACATCTAGACAACTGTAGCACGAGTAGGAATATCTTTACATACGGAAATATATGTGTCAGCGCGGGACGAGAGAAGTATTCAGCTTTCCCCCACGAATACGCATGTGTCACAACTTCCTTGTTGAGTTTTTTCAGTTGAAACTATTGAGATAGATGATGGTGGCGAGTCAGAAATATATCCAGGTACGACAGTTCTAGACCAAAACTCTGATCTTGCGAGAGGAAAGTCAGATATCGCCATGGATCTAGTGACTTTCTAAGTCACTTCTTAGAGAAATCCTCAGGCTAGGTACAGTCATCAGTGACGAAGCCATGCTTTCCATAGCGTTATCAAAGTTCAACGCAAATATCGAAATAACTCCCAAGAAAGTACCGTGCATCGTACTCGTCAACTGCCGCTCAATAAAAGAAGATAATTGATTCCCCACTCACTCCACAACGATCGCTCACTGCCTAACCCCGAAAATCGCGGCAGCAGAAAAGAAGAGGTGAAAAAAAGGAAATTGGATATCGCTACCTTACTCCACCTCAGGCCAAAATGTCCACCTCACAAGTCACACCGCAAAGAAAAGAAGGGGGAAAAAAGCAAGCTCCCCTCGAAAAAAACCAAGATTCCGAAAGATGACCCACTATGAAGGGGTGACACCAATAAAATCAAACGACGCCCCGACATTAAAAAGGTAGGCTGACATGCATAAAACCACGCACGCAGAACCGTCTAACTGCTTTTGTGCATGTGCATGCAGATGGCTGAATCTAGACAAGAAAATGTAAGGCGACAGAGAGAAAGGTAAGGCGGACGGTGGACTAGGGTATATTGACCAATGAGAGGCTAGGGTTCACGAGGTATAATATTGAGGTTGTAATCGAAGGATCGTCTAATTATCTCGTACACGTATTCAAAGTTCAGGAGACACCGTTGATGAAGGAGTGATCGCACGAGAAGGAACAAGTAAGTTTAAGCATGCGGTAGCCTCAAGGACGATACCGAGTCGGTGAGTACTCGTCCCGATTTTCCCTTGACAGAAGCTTCACTAGAGGAGAAGGATGAAGGAATCGAGACCGAAGGAAAGCACAGAAAGCGGTGTAACAAACCCTACAGACTTTCTTCAATCCCAACCAACCAAACAAACTCTACCAACTTACCCTGACTCATCTACAAACCCACTTTGCACCAAGAAACCTGCACGTCCAAATTAACACCCCCTTCCCTTCGCCGTTCCTAAATAGCGCAAGACTATGAGCCATGCCAACAAATCTCCCGTAAACATCGCAACAAGAAGAAGAAAAAACTAAGTTACACAACCCCATCACAGCATCAACCAATCACCATTCATCTAATAAAATACCACCCCACTCAATAGAAAAGTATCAATCCACCATTACCAAACTTCCTCCTTACCAGATTACCCCTAACCTACCAACCAAAAAACCTTCTCCAAAAATTCCATTCCCAGCCCAAGCCTCGAAACCTACCAATGCAACCCCCGATCGGAGCATTTCTCCACGCACGAACCACACCTCGCAACCTCCAATCCAATCCCTCTCCCCCAAATCCAGGGAACCATGACCCATCCAACCAACCACACCACCAACCGAACCGGTCAAATCAAAGGTCCCACCCCAGTAGAAAAACCACACCTCATCAACGGGGGGGAGAAAGAGAAGAAAAATCCCAGTCACATTCTGCAGTTACGTCAAACACAATTAATTCTGGATAAACTCCCCTTCCCATTATCTTGCATAACACACTCGCATTCCGGTTCACATGCCGCGCGGGAAAAAGCTCAATAACTCACCTATTGCAACCCCCCCCCCAAACAATTATGGGTATGAACCGTTACCACCCTCTCAAACCCAATCAAACTAAAATTGACGATGCAGTCAGAAGGGAAAAAGATGTTGCCGAATTCCGAAAGGGAAAAAAAGCAAGAAGGTGCTGTCTCGTCTCGTCTGATACCCGCTAATCTATTTCGTATGACTCGATGATCACCAAAAGTGCAAATCTAATCTATATCGAGAGGGAGCAGCATGCATAGAAGTGTTTCGACTTTTTCCCAACTCAAAAATTGAAACCGGAAAAAAGCTAAAGAATCGGAAATCACAAGTTCGGCATGCCATAGACAAGTTTTCTTTTATCAAGAGATGTGAATCTGGTAGTATATTTGTGAATCATCCTCGTGACTAAATCCCAACCCTCCCTAATCAACCCACGTCTTGTGATTGGTATAAAAATGTTGATGTACAAAATCATTTGACAAACCATCCATCTAAATATCCCAAGAGTAATAAAAATAAAAAATGTCCAAAAAATGGGTAAATAAGTGTCGAGACTCAAAAAGCTCGTAACACCAACGTATATAAATTCCAATCCACAAATATGTGAGATCTGGATTATTCTTTTTCAACAACAAAATAATCAATCCACCCGACAACACACACAAGGGGTATCCCATTTAAAACACCAACCCTTCATAATGAGATCGTGAAATAATAAAAAAATATGTAAATCGTCATACATCCACCCAATTCATCTGCAAAAGTGTCTAAAGAGAAATAGAAGAAACTCCGTGCTAGCGTTTTTCTTCCGCTGCAATATGCTTTCCCAAAATTCAGTTCATTCATCCACCCAAAACAAAAAAAAAAGATCCAGAGCATGCCAGCTCATTGAAAACTCCAGACAAAAAAAAAATGAGAGAGAATAAGTATTATGTAGATAGATATGAATCAGATCTGCGTTCCCCAAGAAAAAATGGAGTTTGTTTCCTGCCGGCCTTTTATTTCGCATATCCAGTGCGCCTTGCTTTGTATTGACAGAAGAAAAAAAGGAGATTTGTACAAATGTAATATAACGACATGAGTTTTTTTTTGGTTTGAAAGAAAACTAAAAATGGGATGGGTCGCAATTCTTGCGAGGCTTTTGTTGAACTTTTGTCGTCCGTGATGGATGTGCAACATTCCTTGGCTTGGCCATATAGGTCGAAGCGGGTGCCTCAACATGATCCAGTGGCAAGCTACCATGGATTGGGAAACCTTCCAAGGTCTAATGGCACCAGTGTACTGTGTTTACCACTGGCATCTCAAATTATCCTGCAGTGAAACGGAAAGGACAAGCTAAAAAGGTCAAGGCCATTGGCAAGTTCAGATCCGGCCACTCCAGGCAAAGGAGAATACTCTCATGCATGTTGGTAATGAGGAGAGAAAAAAGTAGGATGGTTAGGGTAGAAGATGGCAGGTTGCACATGAGACACAGCATGGAACTGGTCATACTGATGTTCATATGCCCAATTCTGGTAACAAGGCTTGACGTAATTATTTCCATGGAGTTCCTGTGGAGGTAGAGCGTATTGTTGAGTGGCATCTGGCTGTCGTCGTGAAGCAGGTGGCTGTCGTGGGGCAGATGGACTGCGGCTCTCGGATATCTTGCGTGGTTCCACATCCATTTCCGACATGTTTGAAGCGGGGCTGTCGCAAGTGGAAAAGTCTGAATCATCCGAGGAAGAAGAGCCAGAAGAGAGCATGGAGCCTTCGTCAGAGTCATAGGAAAAGTTCGATGATCCAGAAGAGACGTTCGAAGATACGGTGGACGCATCAAAGTAAGTCGAGTGTGGGGACTGGGGTGGTGTCGCCAATTGGAATTGTGGTTGAGGCTGTGGTGGGGCGGAGAAGCTTGAGCAATGGAAGATGAGATTCTTGAGCTCGCTGACGGTAATTCTCTTCTCTGGGTTGCTCTCAAAGATCATACCAAGGATGTTGTTCAACTCGTCCGACAATGGCAAAATGGTCTTCAGAAAATTAGGATCCTTCTTGAAAGCCCGGTATGTAGAGTCCTCTTCAGAAGCTTGCTTCCATGGGTTACGGCCACAAGTTAGGTTAACCAGGATGACTCCAAGGGACCAGACGTCGTTTGGCGCGCATCGGTATGATGGCTTTCTTGAAGATTGTTCCAGACATTCTGAGGAAGAGAGGTATTGTTAGTGGGTTGAAAGGGAGGGGGATTTTAAAACGGCCTACCTGGACTCATGTAAAAGGTCGATCCGCAGCCGTGGTCCTCAGAGCGGGCATCGGTAGTGGCCAAACCAAAATCGGCCAAAAGAACATTGCTCCCGGAGTGGGATACCAAAATGTTTTCCGGCTTCAAGTCTCTGTGGTAGATTCCCAACCGGTGGCAATGCTCAACAGCGTCGAGGATCTGGAGGAAAGCTCTTTGGACAAGAGCATCATTACTCACGTATGTTCCTCTCTCGGTAATGTTTGAGAAGAGATCTCCTTCTGGGCAAAATTCCAAGATAACGTAGGTACAATCTGGGTCATCAACAATTTTTAACATAGAGACGATGTTTGGATGTGCTGATGCGGCATAATGAAGCTGAATCTCTCTGGATTGGAATTCCCGCTGTCTTCTATCCAATGGTTCTCCATTTGGGTTGGTTTTGCTCAGGGCCTTGACTGCATACCAGGAATGGGAGCTGTGGTCGAACGCTGAATAGACAACACCATAGGCACCTGTACCCAATATACTATGCAGCTCGAGTGATTTGCCGAGAAATCTACCTATCCTTGATTCCGGGGTAGGAGGGAGCTTGAACTGAGGAGCGGATGCTTGTTGTGCGTGTCGTGTCTTGAGCCCTGGGGCCTGGGACTGTGGTGGGGTTGGAGGGGCCTTGAACTGTGGACGAGCAAAGGGACCTTGGAATTGTGACGATTCTGACCCTGGGGGAGTTGCTGGTGGTGATAACGGGGCTGCAGTCGCATTGAACATGGCAAACAGAATCCAAAAAAAATTAGAGATCTCGTGGATGAGATATGGTCCTGATATTATCTGAATTCAAATAGAAAGAAATGGTCCAATCAAGGTATCCTCTGGATAACGGAAACGGAGCTGTACTGGAAAAGTCGAAGAGGTTGCCGTTCAATATGGAAGGAGTGATATCGAAGAGAAAAGTCCCGGATGGTATAAGAGAGGGAGGATATTCGATATGCGACGGCAAGAGGGAGGGTGATAGAGGAGGAGGAGAGTCGCGAATGTAGAAGGTTGAGGTGAGGTTGATGCGGTGATGCGAGAGAGACGGTACGGTTGGAGGGGAAGTGAGGGTGTATTATCATTTGCAAGAGCTTGGCACCGTTCAATCTCGCATGGGGGAGGGCATGGATATGGAGCACCATTAAAGTTGGGCGAGAAAGAGACGAGAGGCAATCCACCTGGGCCAATAGCGTTGTCGACGGGCGCATAGAATACCAGGGCTATCCAGCCATGCCAGCCAGGAGGGACCAGGCCAGGATCCACACCACACCAATGCCAATTTGCCTTTGTTGACGACGTCAAGGGGGCTGCTGGGGCTAGGGATACTAGTCTAAAAATGCAGGCTTAGGTGGCCAAGCGATAAAAAAGGTATGGTGCAAACCAATATCTCGCTAGTGGCCAGTCATCTTGACCCAGTCTAACCACACCAGACACACATTTTTAGCGGCCGAAGAACTCCGGAGATTCCTCGCCCCCCAACCCTGGCTGCTGGAGCGAACGAGCGAACAGTCTGCAGAGCTAAAGCCGGCGCCATCCTTGGGCCAGTCTGATCACTGACCACTTCAGTCTTCTCCTCCATCCCTGATCGCCTAAGGAGAATGATGCTCAAATTAAGCTGTAGGCCCAGCCCCAGCAACACTTCGTAATGTGTGCTCAGTCATGCACCTGAGCTTACCGTATACGGTATTATTGGGCCATCTCTCTCCACAAGTTGCTTCCATGTTGCCTACAAACCTTGAACTTTGCCAGAAAATCAGCTCTACTCCGTAGGTGACACGTATCGAATCATCGTTGCGGGAAAACATTGCAAAAATAGGTGCAAGTGGCCTACGGTAGCACCCATCTGCGGTGTTGTGTTCAACAAAGGGCTGGGGGCGGCGCGGGCGTTACTCTCTGTACCAAGTTGGAAGTCGAAAGATCCTCCTAAATCTCTCCACAGCACTGGCCTGAAGCTCTCCTGTCACTCTCGACACGGCACAATCCTCAGCCTGAGCCTGCTGCTGTTGATCTCGCTGGTGGTCATCATTCATGTCATCCCCAATTCCAGGGATGGTGCACCCCCAGACAGGCTTCGTCGAACAATGATTCGCAGTGTGGAGGCACTGGACATGCCGATGCGCCCGTGTGAGTGGAATCAGTGGAGAGGTCTCGTAATATCGCAGCCGTGGCAAAGTGTTGACCAATTGTGCTTCTGTGGCGCTCCGTGGAATCCTGGGCGTGTGTTGACTCTCTCTTCCTCTCTCTTTTCCTCAACTCAACTCGAGCCACTCCACGCCCGGTGCTGCTCCGCTGACAGGCTGCCTCTTCCCTCTGCCTCGGCCACCGTGGTCAGTGAGTGACTGATCGCATGAATCGACTTCCCAATCAGAAACCACACACCCGAGACCTGAGACCCGCGCCCAGCCCATGAGACCTTCAGGTGATGCCGGCCATGTCTCCATGTCTCTCATCTCTGCCGCAAAAATACAATTTTGCCTCGTGGCTCCCAGCGATCAGTGCGAGATGTTCAATGTTGAAAGTTTGTCACCCAAAATCACTCCGCTGATTGGGCCATCTCCCTCTCATGGCAGATCTTCCAAGCTTCCTCCGCCGTTCGAAGCTCCAACTCTCCCGCACTCCTGCCGATCAAGCCCTTGAGGTGGGAAGGAGGCCCCCGTATGCATGGCTGCTAGGGAATGGGGACCACTGCATCATGATGTGTCCCGGCTGTCATCGTCTCGAAGAAAGTGTAGGATCTCCATGATTGCATCCAACCGCCAAACATCTCTGCTGCTAAACAATCTCCGAATCGATCCTGAAAACACTTTTGAGGCGCGCAGGCCAATGAAAAATCCCAGCTTGATTTGCAGTGTGTTCGGCAAATGCTGGTGGTGTTCAATTTTCAATTTACTTCTGCGGGTGTAAATGTCTAACCAGCCTCCCTGTTCGTCTCCGTAATCCGTACTCCATACACCGTGTACACTGTGAGGACCGAGTTTCCCTTATCGTGTACCGTAGCGTGGGGCGACAAATCGAGATGGGCAGATGGTTGATGCTGCGCCCGAGCGTTGCGACAGCCCTGTGAAAGCTACTTGAAGCCACATTCGTGTCATTCTCGAATTTCCATTTTTCCCAGTGATCGCCAATCAGGGGGGTTCGGCTGGCAAAGAGTGAGGCTGCTTGGCCGATTCGAGGCTGCCAGGATGCATCTTATTCGTCAAAGGCAACGGCATGGTGGTGTGGAAGGTCAAGGTGGCGCTGCAAGAAAATTAGCAGAACCCACGTAAGTACTGAGCAGGGATGCGTTAAAGGAGATTTCCCGCCCTATAAACAAGTTGGCTGCATATTTCATGCTCGGGTTAGCATCTACTTCAAGTTAGACAAAGTAAAGTGACTATGAAAAAAAGCAAAGGTATCACACCTGATTGAAATGGTGTATCCAATCAGCTTTTGATATCTCTATTGACACTTGGAACTTCGTCAACAAAACATATTACGCCACAGCCTCTTTGCAGCAGCTGCTGTGTGTGGCTCATAAAGTTCTAGTATTGCATAAGTCTGCCACACTTATGGTCATGTCTTTGCACAAGCTTGCATAAATCCGCGCAATCGAAAGAAGGCTGGACCATTCACTGCCTTTAGTCAAATGCTGAAAAGTAGACTACTGCGTGCCACTGCCCCAACCATCACTAAACAATCTTGTCCAAAAACCATTCAGGGAAGAGGCAAAAATTTGCCTGGGTTCTAGAATCTAGCCAAGAAGAAAAAAATAGAAGACACAGTCCACGTTTCCGCAACCAAGAACTGGTTTACTCCAACATGGGGAAACTTCGAAATAGAAACGATAAAAATCGGCAATGATCTGAGCCGTTCAAAGCAAAGCCGTTTAAACCAGCCGACGTTAAAGCACTCTGCAGCCAATCATTGACCTGGAGGAGTAGTTGGAGGCTGCCCAATGAGAAGAAGAGATGGCAGCCCCTGAAACTCACCGCCAGTCCCAACTTGACACAGCTAGAAAATCCATATTCAGAAGTCAGACCGATATGACGGAAATGGAGGAAAATAATTATCGAATTTTGCTCACAACACCGCCCTTGGCGTTGTTATTCAATCTCAGATTCCCAAGCTATAATAGCGGGGGTGCGGAGAATTGTGTGCAACAGTGTGAATACGGAGCATCATAAAATGGAAATTAATGAAATTGAGGGAGAATCTAACATGGACATGCCGGCGGTACGCTTGTACGACGACGAGGAAGAGGCATAAGGCCGGTTTTCGTTTGGTTGATGGATTAGGCCGTCGGTGGGTGGTGGGAAAGAAGGGAAAGGCTGTTGTGTTGCAGTATTGAATTTCCTCATCGGATAGACCGCAACCTAAACAAATGAGTGGTGCAAATGCATGCAAGTGTCCCGAGCGATGGATTATGGTACTTCCGAAGGATCATGAATGGAAGTCGATCCTGCAGACGGAATGTTGGATGATAGGTGGTGAGTGGTAGGTGAGCGTTGGATGGCGGGGGGTGAGGTCGGGGGTGTGAGGTTGGGGGGCATGACATGGCATGGCAGCGCATTGTCGTTGGTGGGATCGTGGCGGGAGGTGGAAATCTGTAGATGTCAGTTCTGTGGTGTTGTGACTCTTGTGAGACCTTGACAAGTGGCGTGGCGCCTGCAGCTCGATTAAACTTGATCAAGATCACGTGCAAGTTAATCGTCTCGGGCTCATTGGGTTACCCAGAGGGTTAAGTGGGTCCCATCCTCCTCGAATTCTCCCCCTGAAGGCTCCTTCGCATCACCAGCTTCAATCTCGTACTCAAGTGTACATCGCCAACTCCGACCGAGTACCTATTACTTTAGCCACCCAACGCCTTCACGACAAGTACCTGATACTTGGTACTTCTGTACGTACCAAATATCTTCCTTCATGCACACCAGCCATCCTATTCCTGCCCTGCCAGACTACAGCGTCACGGAATCATCCGAACATGCATCTCCAGCCATCCGTATCAGGTGTGCAATATACGGGGTACTTTGTGTATAAACTTCTTATGGCATGCAGAGAAGGGCGTCTCGACTTGTAAATTACATGCCGTGTAGAGTACATCGAAAACCACTATCCAGTCTACACTCAGCGTCTGGCGACCTGCAGATTAGGTCTCACAACCTCCTCACAAGAAAAGTGATCAGAGTTGTAAGTAAAAACCATGCCTCCAGGTTCTACAGCCAAAAGCCGTTGAAACATATAGCTTCTAAATCCGTAGGGTACTCTGACCGGGCAATTGTTTTTTTCCTTTTCCTTTTGCAGCACTCCGCAATTTCCCATGTGCAAAGAAATCACACTCGCATCACACCGTTTACCCATGATCCATGAAAATCTGATTTTCTATCTTTGTTTCTGTTCCGTTTTCTCTCATTTCCATCTTTGCGCTTTGGTCTCGAGTTCTGTTCTGTTTCCAGCCTTGCATCACGGGATCGTCTTAAGCCGAAACATCTGCAGTTGTACTCTATTTTCGCTTCGCCAAAAGAGCCAAGACTCAAGAGGAAGGCAGAGAGACAAGATTCCGCGAGCAAGGTGCTGGAAGCGGTTCGGGACAGATGTCTAAACGCCTCCAACAAGGCCGCAGATCGAGGCCGAGGCCGTCGAGGGAGATCCATGGTGAGTAAGCATCGGTGGATGATGGCTTTACCTTGACATGTTACACATACAGTGTGATGTTCAACATTCAATATAACAGAGGCAAGGAGAGCCGGCGGGGAAAGAAAAAGCGTCAGCCAACGATGCAGTCATTGCAGGTGGAGAGAACTCTATTTCAAGAACATGTGACCTGTGTCGCAGAATCTGCATGCTGACAGTGGTCCTTCATGATAGGCTGTGAGAGAACGAAGCAGCCAACTGGAGCTCTCAGTGGCGCTTTCATACTGTTGTGCTTCCATCATCTTGCAGCGGAAGAGAAAGCTGCCGCCGAGGCATGCGATTTGGGTGAGAGAGAAACACATGGGTTGAGGTTTCCTACTGAAGCTATTTCCAACATCGTTGCGGCACAATCAACCATCCTTCAAAATCCATTGGGCAAGATGACTCTAATCGAGTAAACAGTTCATGTACAAACATGCGGGGAGCATATCCGTCATGCAGTACATACAAGTACTGTGAGATGGAAATAGCAGTATCGTTCTTTACCCCTCCACATACAAACAGATTCTCTGTGATACACAAGTGTGTATTCAGCAATGAACCGTCGTGCATCTCGTGCCTCTCTCGAGCAGAAGATGCAAGAAGCAGCGGCTACCTACCATAAGACTTGTGCGATACGTACATGTGCTGAATGCAACTCGCAACCTGGAAAGTTATCTTCCGGTTGGGTTGGTGCATCTGTCATTCTCACTTAGGCATCTGTGAGGCAACATCTAAAGTGTTTATCGGAACACGCCTCAACCGTACCTAACTTTGGGATTTACTGCAGTCTCTTGCATATTTAATTACCCGATTGTTTTTGAGAGGGTTTTGATTATCTTTTTCATATTTGGGTTGTTTATTTTGTAGTATTAACTATTATTATATCGGAGTTTTGGTCTTCCGAGCAACAATTTATATTTTCAAAAGATTGATGTAGTCTATTTCCATGTATTCGGGAGGAAAATTTCCTAAATGGAGTTGTTGCATGCTTCTGTAATCTCCTCAAGTTCCTCAAATCTAGGCGCAAGGCTTTATTTCTCAATTAGGAAATATACTTCATACAATTCTATTCACAGGGGTCCATTAGTTTTCTGACCTTCATAATTGTACACCTCATCAAAATAAATTCCTTCTACCTAAAAGAGTAACATCTAGCCCTCATCCAACACCAAAAAACTCCATCTTCCAAAAATAGAACTCACGATCTCCAAACCCGAAATCCACCACTACAAATCCACATCACAACACAGAAAAACATTCCAACCTAGGCATCCAAACCTTCCTCCGCCTTTCTCACAAGCGTTTAGTACAGTCTCACTGAGCCTCACTCTTCACGTTTCACATACACTTGGTGTCACGTCAGCTCGCGGATTCCTCCAAGATCTTATCTAAACATCTCAGCTCAGCCTCTTAAGCGCCGCCTCCTTCTCAGCATGATGACTTGGTGAGCTTAATTCTTACGCAGGACGACGTATGTTTTGTGGGGAGTCAGCTTTTGGTATTTTAGTAATGTGTTGCTTTTGTTGGAGGATTTGAGGATTTTTGAGTTTTGAGGGGGAGTTGACGTACTGTTCATGATTTTACTCGGGATTCGTGAGAACTAAGCATGATGGAGCTAAACACGAAGGAAACGGTGTCCGATTTCTCGCTTTCGGTGATTATTGCTTAGAATGGAAAGTCTCGATTGTTGTCAAAGAAATAGGGAATATTTGACAGCAAGTAAACATATCCTAAATCGCTATCATTTCCTCACTCGCCTCATCCCCCATTGATGCGTCATACTTGATTCAAGCCCCAAAATCCATCCTCATGATCATGACCATATCAAGATTAGTTTCCTCAATACTCCTTCTACTCGATTGGTGCCTCATCCGTTCCATGGCTTGTTTTCTCAACGTCAAGAACAAATCCAGTTTGAGAGAATCTGATACCTGGGACTGTAGATGATAAATCGGAGAAGGCGCAAATGTTTTGAGAGAACCCAGAACTTTTATCAAAGTTTGGGAGGCAATGATTATACTTCTTCATGATTGCGAGTTATTTTAGGTTTTATTGACAAGAAAAACTGAAAACTTGATACGATTGATACAGTCCTATTAGTATCTAAATTTATCAAATAACAGTAAAAGAGGCAGAGAAGATGCTAGTAATTCTCAGGTATTTATAGAGCATTTTCAAAAAAAAAAAGGGGGGGGGGGGGTTGTTTATCAAAGCAATCTCCTCCGCCTCCACAACTCAAAACTTCACTGTTGTTAGTGGGACAGCACCAGTAGCATGTCTTGCACGTGGGAGAACAACCCGAATGTTAGGTGGCTACTAAATTCAGAGCCAGTTGTTCTTTTGTCCTCTTTCTTTTCTCTTTGCAATTTTTCGAAATTCCATTTTTTACTGTCGAATTTCTTACTGCTGTCGAGTTCAAACTCTGATTCGCTTGTGTTTTCCAAAGTTTTAGAAAATTCATCCCACAAGAATTAACTTCAAACAAAAACCTGTCATCGTAGCAGGGGAAATGCAGTTTTTATAGAGGTTCTTGAAGTACGCGATAATAGCCATTACAGTTTGTATAATACTAATCCTCCAAAAATAGCTCAAGAGAAACGCCCAAGCACTGAAGAAAGGACTTACTGGTTCCATCAACAGATAAGATAGATTCCCGGGAGAACTAATACATCGAGATTTGTTTACCTAAAGTCATATTTATACCATAATCATTATCCAAAAAAACACACCTAAATTCCAACAGCTGTCAAGAACTTCTCCAAAACTAAATATTTGTAGATAGTGTCTCCTTACTTCTTCCATCTCATAATTCCACTTGATTGCTTTCCCATTTCTGTTTCTAGTATCTGATCATTTCGTTTTTATAAATCATTTACCATAACCGCACCATGAACACACTAAGACCTTAAAGCTTGAATTTACCACATCATCGCCTCATTCCCATTATCCCCCGATAATCCAACATCTCAGAATAATCAACCTTCCAAAAAAGCCCTCACTCAAACGGACATAAAGCTCCAAAACAAGGGAAATATCGTGTACGTCAACAGAACCAACCCGAACAACGAGTACTACGAGTACTAGGCTAACCCATATCAAGTACAAAGATAAACCATTCGTTCATCTAAACTAGAAAAGCCACCAAAATATCCAATAATTCACAGTTTTGTAAACAGAAAACACCGCACCGGAAGACCCGCCTCGGTTAAATGAGGGGAAGCTGTGACAGATACACCCATCCACCAATATTCAGTTGATATGATAATCAGAAAGTATCGTATCGTTTCGGAGGAGTAAAAGTTGGCGCTGGGCGTCATCCCGCTTCTCGATATCGTCTTACTGCTTCAGGTCTATTCATCTTTTTTTACACCATCAGGAAAAGTCCGGCACAGAAGCAGACGGCCAGATATGCAACAGGAATCAGAAGACAAAGAATTAAAGACGCTATTCGCCGATCTCATTGTTTACTCTATTTAATGTAATTCAAGCTATCTACCAGCCCATCGAATGTAATGTGATTCAATCACGCACGTGTAGCGCCCTGTCCTCCACCTTACTATGCATATTCACAACTGCAGCTTGCTATATTTACCACGCGTTATTCCATCACCTCAAAGTCCTCAGAATAAAAGGATGTTTCAGAGCTTCCGCCGGCGTGCATCTCTTCTCTGGGTTCAGCGCCAAACATCGATCCAGCAAATCGGCGAAAAGAGTTAATTCCTTGGCCTCGACCTCCGTTAGACCCTTCGAGGCAGACAAGAGGCGGGTTCGCAGATCGCGCGATGGTTTAGCGAACGATAAGGTCTTGATGGTGTCCTGCTCGGAGAAATAATGTCAGTAAGCTGGCTTTGGCTATTGCTATTTGAGGATTTGGGGCGGGGAAAGCGAAGCGTCATGTTGGGGGCACAGATGTGGAGTTTGTCCCGTTTCGTGGCACGCGCCAAAACAACGGCTCGACCTTCCCTAGATGATTGATTGGAATACACATACCTTTCCAGTAAGCTTATCTTGTTCGACGCTTCTAAAATTGGCCAACTCATCGAAGTGGATGTGAGCGAATTCAGACCGCTTCAGCATTTTTGTTGTGAATTTACCCCGACAATCCATGATCGATCGGAGCATCTGATTATTGGTTCGTCCCGTAAATAGAATCTTACCAGTATAGAGTTCGTAGAGTGTGCAACCAACCGACCAAATATCAATGGCAAAATCATATGGCATACCAAGAATGATTTCTGGTGCACGATAGAATCTACTAACAAGGTATGGTGTGATCTCATTGTCCGATGCATCAGAAGCTGATCCCAAATCGCAAATCTTGAGCATGTTACGTGATTCGTTGACCTATTTATAATTAATGTTATACTATAATTGACGTTGCTTTTTGCTTACCAAAATATTGTCGGGTTTGAGATCTGCATGAAGGATATTACACTTGCGCATTAGACTCAAGCCGAGAAACATCTGCTGAGCATAGGCTCGAACAGCGCGAAGGTTGATTCCCACATCTCGTCCGAATTTCTTCAGAACTTCTCGCAAGTTAATACTGAGATTTTCAAAGACCATACACAAATGTCCTTTGTGCTCGAAATGGCGCTCAAGTCGAATCATATGCTTCTTGTCTTCTGGGTCTGCTTCATTGATTTTTTGAAGAATCTCGATTTCCTTCATACCAGCTTTCCTCCTACAACACGTTAGAAAAACCTTAAAGTTTGTCGGGCCAAAACTTACATTGTCTCATTGTTTCTAATGAGTTTGATGGCAACCAGTCTTTTTGTTGTCACGTCCATAGCTCGAACAACACCCGAGAACATACCTTTTCCGAGATTTGCTTGCACATGGTATCTTCCATTCAGCAATTCTCCAAGGATGATTTTATAGTAACCTTCGCTGTCGTCCCAATTATCGAGCATTCCGACGTCGAGTTCTTTGGCCATAGGAATTGGGACTGCTTTCGCCGAATCCTCCGAGACGTCCGATGGCTTTCCATTGGCAACAGGTTCTTCTGCGAACATATCGTCATCATCATCCGCAAACATATCAAATTCACGAGGTGCCTTGACCGCATTTTCCTCAACAGAATTCTGTACAGGAAGTAGCACGTCTTGTTCGGTGGTCGTTTTGGTTTCGTCGTACGCAGAAGATGAGACTTCGTCAGAATGCCTCTGGACATCTCTCTTTTTGTCTTCTCTCATGTCGGCTGTTGGATCGTAATCTGCTGCTGAAGGTCCGTCATCTTCGTTATTCGCTGTGCTAACTCCATTTGTATTTGCAAGTTCTTGGTCATCATTAATAGCAAATGCCGTAGGTGAAGCGACATCCTGGAGTTCGGTAGGTGTTGCGGGTGCAGAAACTGCCGGCGAAGCTACAAAAATTCCGTTAGAAGAGAACTCAATGGGTGGTCCATTATGCTTACCAGACGGAGCTGACGACGTGTTGCTATCTTCTTGAGCTGGTGTAGAGTCTCCTGTCTTATCCCCAAGTTGCAAAGCTTGTACCAATAATGGCGTGGCAGATCCTCTATACTTAGCTTTAATTGCTTCACGGCGCTTACGTCTTTGCTCGATTAAAGCTGCCTCATCAAGTTGTTCCTCTTCATGAGACTCAGTTACCGCATCTTGGTTAGAATTGTCCCTTTTATTTCTTAGTAAAATGCAAATACGGACGGGAGAGGAGGAACTTACTTTTCAAGCTCAAAATTGGTTGGATTTTTGTCAGAAGACCGCTGTGAATTGCCTTGCGTATTTTTAGCCTCGTGTCTTGCATTCCCAGCAGGCAGCGGGCTATTTCCCCGTTTGCTCACTGACTGGTCCTTGATCTCCCGATTTCTCACATCTCCATAGTTATAAGATCCATTCTGGAACCTGTTTCCTCTGGTCCCAAAATTGCCATGTCGATCTGCATCTCTCCTGGGCTGTCCACCACGGCCATATGCATCCCCACTGCGATTGGCCTTGTAGGGTGATCGACTGCGTGTTCGAGAGCGTTTATCAGCGTATCTATCTCGATCGTCATATCGTAAGTCGGCAGAAGCAGAAGGGCCTCGATCGATATCTTCGTAGGAGACGCGGGGCCGGCGTTTATAGTCGGCTGAGTTGCTGTCTTCGTAGTGAACTTTGAACCTTCGTGGGTCGCGGGACCTGTCGGGGTACTCATCATCACGGCCCCTTTTCGCACCTCGAGGTGGTCGTTCTGAGTAGGGGGATCTGCTTCTTTCGTGTGACCTCTTGTCTCTGGATCTATATTTGTGTTCCGGCGACATCGAGGTCGAGTTGCTAGAGCGGTTTCTGCTTTGACGGTCAACGGAAGTGCCATCGGGTTTTGACTGTGTCGTAGTTGCCTTCTCTAAACTCCCATCCCGAATCTCCCCCTCATCTGAGCTGGCCGAAGAAGTCATATTCACAGGTGTACTGACGTGACGGTAGACCCCTGCCTTGTGGGGAAAAGTTGTGTTAGCCAAAGAACCAAGTAAATGATCTCAATGTGAGAAGAGCCCAACCGGGAGTCTATCGTCCTCCTTCAAATGCTTCAGAGCATCGTTCTCGAGTAGGATGATGAGTTGTAGTTGTAGTTGGCTCAAGAATATTTAATGTTGATGGTGGTGTTTGTGTTAAAGGTTGGTTGCAAGGCTCAATGACGAGGGTGCAAAGTAGTGAAGCATTATTTCCAGAAGAGAGCAGCCTTGAGGCCTGAGGTTATAATCCTAGGCGCAGCAAAAACCTCAACCCCTCCAAAGAACCAAAACATCCCACCTTGACAACTACAAACACCGCATACCGCGCTCCAGAATTTCTACAAATCGAAATAACTCATCCTCAACACAATACAAAATGGGAGGCGCAGACAGAGCAGGTAAGCTTGAGGCTATCTCCGTCACATTCCTACCAGTCACTAACCCGATCAACAGGTGGCAAGGCAAAGCCTTTGAAGCAACCAAAGAAGGCACCAAAGGGAGAGATGGATGATGAGGACAAGGCTTTCGCCGAGAAGCAAAGAGCTGGTAATTTCAAATACTATGTGTGGATTTGAGCATCTGCTAACTGTCTGAATAGATGCAAAGGCCAAGGCTGAGATGGCAGCAAAAGCGAAAGGCTCGAAAGGTCCCCTCAACACCGGATCCCAGGGTATCAAGAAGAGCGGCAAGAAATGAGCGACTAGATACGATATGAGTTTTGCATGAGGCTTGGAGAAATACGGCGTTCATGGGATTCATGAGGGACGGAAGCCAGCATTGCATCCGCAAATGCAGGAAGGGAGGAATATAACACTATGATACCACCACTCGATGCGCACTCCATTCATTTTCTGTGATTTTCGATGCTCGTCTCTTTCGAATATCTTTTCTTCTTGGAATATAGTTCCAGCCTCGCCAAATTTGTATTTTCGTACACGCACCGCTTTTTTGGCGGGGTATTCTGGCCTGGACCGTTGAATAGCGGGGCATAGTGGCCACAATGTTGTAAGAAGCTTGCAAGTGAGATTGTGAGTTTGAGAGGCTTGTATCTGTAGTCACCAACCTTGACCTTGAAGATTTGACATGTTATGTTGACGTGAGAAACAGTGGAATATTTGGCCGAGATGGATTTATATGGCTAGGCCGGGTTACGTGAAAGCCCTCATAAGAAGTTATTGTCGATTCTCGATGGGGTTCAAAAAGGGTTTCATGATCCGAAGCTTCAGTCTATCGCAAGTTTCTGAAGGCTTGTCTTGTGCAAGTTACCCGTGGTACCTAAGTCCGGGGTTGCTGCTTGAGCCTCGGCTGCGGCAACGACAAATCCGGGGAACTTATTCGCTTCCCCGCCACAAGCACTCCAACATCCTCCGTTCAGAAATCATCGTCTTTACAGTCCTTAGACTCGTCGCGAGAAACCCCACAATAAAACTTCATCATGGCATCGCGTGCAGCACAAATAGCAGGGCATCTGAATTACCCAAAAGGTCTACTTGCGGGTCAAGTAGCTATCATTACAGGATCTGGACAAGGTATCGGCGCCGAAGCTGCTCGACTTTTTGCAAATGAGGTAAATTACATTCTCTCAAACTCGTTTTTAGGGAGTAAAGGAACCTTCTCCTTACTCTTGAAGTATCTTCCTCAAAGAGGCCAACTGACCCGAGATCATGAATAGGGTGCCAAAGTTGTAGTTTCGGACATTGACGGGGGTTAGTATACCTATTGCCTGAGTTGAGGAAATTTAAAGTCACTAACATTTTGTAGTGAAAGCAAATACCGTTGCCGAAAGCATCAATAAATCCGGCGGAAGTGCCATAGCCGTAGCAGGTGACATGTTAGATTCCGAATATCTCAAAACCCTCGTAAAAATGGCTGGCGAGTTTGGGAATGGAAAAATCCATATAATAGTCAACAATGCTGGGTAAAATCATTACTTCCCTACTCTCATTTCTACAAAACTAAAATTTGAACAGATACACCTGGGATGGAGTAATCCACAAAATGACCGACAAGCAATGGGACAACATAATAGCTTTACACAACACGGCGCCTTTTAAGCTTGTCCGAGAAGCTGCACCATTTTTCCGAGTCACGGATGGAGAACATCGTGCGATTGTTAATATTTCATCTACCTCTGGGGTTCACGGGAATGCGGGGCAGGCTAACTATGGTCTCGCGAAATCGGGGATCAATGGTTTGACTAAAGTCATTGCGAAAGAGTGTGTATTCTCTGAGTTTTGTCTCTTCCCTTCCTCGAGATCTTTTCGGAAATGGAAATACTGATTCTGAAATTTCCACAGATGGGGTCCAAAATTCGGAGTCAGATGTAACTCGATAGCATTTGGCCACATCTTGACACGCTTGACGGCAGCAAAGGAAGAGGGAGTATTTGTTACTACACCAGATGGAGAGAAAATTGCACTAGGTATACCAACAGGACAGGGCGCGAAATCTGAAGATGCCAATCTTGATATTCCGTTGAGAAGACCTGGAACTGCTACAGAAGCTGCAAGTAGCATTTTGGCTCTTGCTAGCCCGCTGTGTAGTTATATCACGGGACAGGTTATTATGGTTACTGGGGGAAGGAATATGTAAGAAAATTGTTATGTCTTTTGCTACTGTGGTTTTAGTCTCACTCAATGAAAGTTGTCATTTTTGAGATTTTATTCCTCAATGGCATTTTATTCTTTGATATCTGGGCTCGCGCGCTTGCAAGTTCGCGTACATCTTATACTGTATTTAATTTAGTTTTAATTAATACATTTAGCTATATTTATAGTAAGATGTCCCTAATTTTCTGTTAAGTTAAAAATGGCAGTAAATACTTCAGGTTCGTACCTGCCTACTTATCTCGTTGTTCCCACTCTCTGGGATAATTCAAGGCAATTAAGCTGAATATTTGGGACAATTTAGAATATTAACGTAGGTGATATAGAACAACGAAGTGTTGAATAGATATGTTAACTGCCTTGGACATATTTGAGCTGGGTCTACATTACAAGGTGAAAGACGAATTTCGAGTTAAAATTCAACACCAATCTTAATTATCTTATAGCAAGTGAATTTCCTATGGATCTACCTAGTCTACTAACAATTAATTAGATTAACTCGGACTCTGTATCACGATCGGCACCGTGCCTCGGTTAGACTACCATAAAGCGTTCATTACCCATCCTCCTCCACCCTCTCCGAACACGCCATCTTCATCACTTACAACTGTACACCAACCCCTTCGAACTCGAAACCAAGATGGCGGGCAACACAGAAGCGCCAGAACTCAATAAAAGTTCTTCCTCGCCATCACAAAACACCAGCTCTGTCAAGCCCATCAACCTACTTGACTTGGCAGACGAGCTCCTGCTGAATATTTGCATCGAAGCCTGCAAGCAACCGCAACCCATCAAACCGGAAACACGCAATGTTTCAGTCAACAATTCTTCTTTGAAAACAGAAGGCGATGGAAACACAAAATATTCACATCTTCTCTCTGGGGTTTACTTCGCGATGACGTGCCAGCATATTCGCAATATTATCATAGACGATATGTTGTTCAATAGACTTAATGTGCTCGCCTTCCATAATGAGATTAAGATGTTAGCTTATCTCGCGAACCTCACCGACCGCAAGAGGAGAGAAATTCGATTTATAAGGTTTACCGAAGGCTATTTTTATTTTTATTTAAAGGAACCTTCATACAGCTATATGTGTGCAGCGTGCATCATATTTTCTGCTTGCGACTCCCTAAGACATCTGGAGATCCTTTTTGAAAATATCGAGCTGTGGTCCTTTTTGGTCGGAGGACCACCGACAACAATGGACCCCTGGACCTGAAACTACTACACCTCCTTAATCAAGTCCATCCTAGGGATTCGTGGTCTTGAGTCCTTGGAGATGACTTGCGATGAGGAAGCCACAAAGTACTACCAAGGTTATCAAAAATCTGGTCGAGGTTTTAGCGACACAACTGAGGAGATTGATAACATGGTTGCAAGCAATACGGCCCTGGTTAATCGTCGTGTTACTCGCCCCCGGACGAAACATTTAAATTTGGGGGTTCTTTATAAAACTCTAATACGCTCTGGATTGAATCTAGCTGGTACAACCTTGGAAGCAGAGGCCTGGCCGTTATTGGAGGAGTCTATGAAAGTTAGTCTAGAAAGCAGGTATCTGCCGTTGCGACTCGATACCGTGTTTTCTTAGTCTCCTCTGGAAGCGCTTTAGTGGAAATACTTCTCAGGAGAAGGTTATTGTTGTTTGGGGGGGGGGGGGGGTTGGATTTCTTTTGCACAGTGAATGGGTATGTTAAATTTTGTTTTGGCTTGTTAGAGATGAAACCAACTTTGACATCTACTTTTTTTTAGCTTAGAAATTAGGCTGAAAATATTACTAGGAAGCTACTTTAAGAAAGTCAGGTGTGCAAGCGGGTTTCTAGGGGAGGGAGGTTATTGGTTCTTTGAGGCATCTTTCCTCCACTCGCATCAAATTTTTAGATTGCGTAGCTAAACCAAGAATTAAGAGTCACCTCAAACACTTGGCTTTCCACAAACTCCTTTCAATTATAAAACTACTTCTCTCTCTATAGGTAACTCGTAACCAACGTCTTTACTCTAACGGCAAACCCCCCTAATTACACCTGTCTCCCCCGTAAATATTTCTCAACCTCTAACATAACTCGCAGATGGCCTTGGTGTTTCCGTCAAAGTAGTCCAGTCCGGATTCATCGACAATATTATGTCAGCCCTCGAGTCGAAACCATCTACAAACTCGTCAAAATATCCGGATGCCGAGCCCCTTTCTGGATATATTGACGAGTCCCTTCCTCCAGTGAAACATTGGCAAAGACCGTAAAGACAAAAAATGATGAATACAAGTGGAATGATGACACGAGAAAGAAGATCGAAGGTGGTTTGAACCCATATTTGGGCCAACTCCAAGAGGTTTCGTCCTTCGCCTGGCGGTGAGAGAAACCGCGAGAGAGGTGAAGATCTGTTTGGTGAAGGCTCGCTTGGGTCTGGTGCCTGGTCGTGTGGAGGGCTTTGAGGAGGAACCTGTGAAGGAACTGGTTGTGAAGGTTTGCTTAGGTCTGGTTCTTGTGGGGGGCTTTGAGGAGAAAACAGCTCTGAAATAACTGGTGAGTGCACTGGCGAGCTCTCAGGTGTAGGATGATAGGGCAGATACCCACCTGGTGGAGGCCCCATTACCCTTCCTCCCTCCCCTCTACCCCTCCAACCTCCTTCAGGTAGTCCTGCACTAGTTATAACACGAGTTGGAGCCCCACTATCCCCACTATCCCCACCATCCCCATCATCCCCGTTACCACCCCCATCATACCCATCATCTCCATCAACATTTGCCCCAAATTTCCACTCAAGGAGCTCTCTGATCTTTACGACCTCATTCGCAATCGTTGAAGAGTCTAGCTTATCTTGTGTATCGGTGTGACTACTTCGCAGCGCCTCAGGAATCAACCCAACCGCTCTTTGAATTTCGTTAACTACCTTTTGAAGCTCGATAGCTGCTTTGAGGTTGCCTCCACCTAGATCGAAAAATAGCTTAGTTTGTTGGAAAATGTGCTGATATTGTTCTCGTGTTATATTACGAATATCTCTGATATCTAGCGCCAGTTCTGCTAGATGGGTCGATTCAAGTAACTGTAAAATCTTCTTGGTAGGCGAAGGTTTACGCTTCTTCTCGTCATCGCTATCTGGAAAATCGCTCTCTGAAGAAAATCCGGGGAAACCGTTGAAAAGATCTTTCAGCTCTTCAGGACTACCAGGGTCATCGTCCTCTTCTTCCCTTTTTTCTGCATCTGCGACTGCTCGCTGTTGACTTCGACGCATTGCTTCCTGTATTCTTAGAAATTCTTGTTGATGTTCAGTTAGTGGGGCTGCAGCCTCCCCTTCGCTAACTTGGTTCTCGTTCCCGGTTGCGTTCATTGGTTGATTATCGTTTGTTGGCTGATTATCGTTCGTTAGTTGATCATTATTCCCATCGGGCTGGTTGTCATTCTCTTGCCCAGCAGGCACACTGGACGATCTTTGGGACATCTTTTGCTTTAGAGCGCAGAAACTTATGTTCAAATCTATTAACTTCGCTAACAATTGAAACTCTCACAGAATTTCAGAAGGATAGTCGAGAATTTCTTTTGGGAGAACAAAGAAGATTTCGAGGGAAAGCTGCTTTCAAACATTGTTGTGGCTCATCAAGGAGAAGTCAAAAGAAAGAGAACCATCGCTAAGAAAAATAGGAGTGGCTGTATCACGTAACATGAGGTTACGCTTTCAGTTCTTTGGGGACATTGAACTAAACAATATACGGGGATTACCTTTGTTGTGTTTCTCAATATAGAATTTCTTTCATTGACTTGCAAAAAAATCTGCTGCCTTGACGATGTTAAAATTATGCTACCAGCAAAATGGAAAAAATAGCAATAGAAATTTTCGTCATATGGCATTTCCTTCAACTCCACAACGCAAAGAAGCTTTTAGCAACATGGCTGCTGATAACTATCGTTTTTTTCGCCTTTTGCGTCTACATAATACCTCATAAATTCAAGTCCTTCAAGTGGGAAGCCTAATTTCAAGCCAACCTCAGTCAGTGAGACACATCTCTTCAAAATTGAGCCAATCAACTAATATTATTTTGCAGGAGAATGTGCATATTTATTAAAGGAAAATGGTTGCCAAGAACCATATATCTATAGACTTCCTCCAGAATTCAGCGCCTTGGCAGTTTGTGTTACATACCCAAAGAGCTCGATCAGTTTACAAGCGTATTATTGGGCTGTCAGGGAATATCTGTCGACAGGTTGGCTCTTCGTGCCTGGTTTCTTGGCGCCGCAATGCACTTTTCTTGTGTCACTGGCACTTTTGAAACGTGGATTGGATATAAATCTGGGCTACTGGTTGGGAATGATCAGGGGAATAGGTCGCGGGGCGGGTTGGCTCACACGATAGAGATCAAAGTACTATGAGATATTAGAGACGAGTCTTTGAGAGAACAAGGAAACTTTATTTTTGGAATTTTGAAAGGGAGTAAAGGTTGGTGTATTACAACAAGGCAAATAAATAATAGCGCCCTTTCTGCTCTTTCACGGTGACACAATGCTTTGTACAGTTTGTAAACAGAAGTTTTTCGATAATGTATAAAATGGGTCTGGTAATCAAGAGGTGAGATAGAAACAAATTAAACAAACATCAACACCTAAACAACTAAACGCCAACATCAATTACGAGTTTAACATTACCTAACCACCAAAACCAATCAAAAACTCAATATAGTTTCTACCACAGGTATGTCGTCAGGTATAATAAATTGTACTTATGTCAATAGACTGTTCATTAAATGCGGTATTTTTACCCCCCCCCTTCTACTTCTCAAAACTAAAGAAGTTTACTGACAGAGATCATTTAGGACACGCAAAGGTATTTATAACTCACTCTGAGACATGCCGTACCTCAAATAACAGGAAGATATTATCAGTAGAAACTTTATTGAAAATCACCTCAGCAGGAAATAAGTATGTAGTATGTTACGAAGAGGACAATTCCGGAATAAATGGATGTATCTGCGATTCCGTTATACAGCCTAACACAATATTCCAGGTAAAGAACGACTGGTGTGGAGAGGAGGATTGTGTAGTTCCACAAAATTGGATCACAGACGAGGCAAAAAGTTCGAGAAAACAAGCAAAACTGGACTATCAGCTTCAAATACGAGATCAAGAAAAGACCAGACCCGAAATCCACCGACAAGAAGAAGTTAACGATGCGATCGAACGAGAAAGTAACAAGGCAAGTTATAAACAAACAATCATTGAAAAAGGAAACAAACAAAACTTTCACGTTCTTGATATGAGGAATTATCTGAAAAGTTTAGATCTTCTGTTGCCCAGACTACTCACAGAAGTACAATTACAACTCCCTTATCCTTTCGGGGATGAGGACGAATGTACGGGCTGCAGTGAAAATTTATTAAAGATTAAGAGGGGAGATCCCGTTGTTCAAACGCCTTGCAAACATTACTTTCACCGCTCATGTATTATAAATTGGTTTATACGTCCAGTTGGTCAAAAATGTCCAAATTGTAATGAGGAATATGAAGTTTACCTCTTCAATGGCTTCGATCCCACAGTGATGTCTACTTCACTCTTAGAAGTCGATAAGCAGTATGAAGCAGAATGGATGCAACCTTTTACTGTGCAGACTTCAGGCTACATACCCAAACAAGATCCATCTTCAAAAGCGCACCTGCGATTGCAAACAAAGCAGCAAGTGAGTGACAAGTGGGGGGATTACAACGATGAAGAGCAACTGGAAAGGGAAGCACAAGAGTGGGTTATTCAGCAAGATAAAAGACTTGAGGAATGGACAAAGAGGCTCACGGAAAACGTGGAGTTCCTCAGCGCCCATCTACTGAAACAGGATAGAGAAATATTTGTACTCCGAGAGCTAATCAACGACCCGGTCCAGAGCAAGGAGATGTATGATGAAATCGAACAGGCTTTCAAAAATACCTCAGAAACTTGGTTGGCACATGTTATGCCTCTTTCCAAGTTGGGATATGACATTAATCCAACAGTGCTTTCTCGCTTAGGATATAGTGATAATGGCCCGCCTGCGCGCGCCCGGTTAGTGAGGTTTGCTAGAGCAATTTATGGGCAGTACGAGGAGATAGAACCCATCTGGGGCTGGGTGGAGACTGATCGACGAACAAGAGTTCTGCTGTTGGACTGGATTGAGGATCTAGACTTGCCGCTTCCTGATTGGCTTTAAGAGGTCTGTAAGTAAAACTTTCTCTTTTAGCATGAGTATATAATTTGTGACCACTGTGGTTCCCCCCCTTATAGCAGATCCAAGGTCCTAGGAGTTTAGAGTTAACAGTATATCAGCGTGCTTTAGCTGGTAACAAAGCACGAACTTAAATATTTGTATTAGTAATATTGTAAATCGCACGTAATTCAAGATTTCATTTCAAACAGAAAAGAAATAGCATTTATAACCAGATCCAAGTTGTAGTCTATAACTGAGATGTTTCAAGGGGAAAAGCGAAGTGCGAAGAAAGCTAGAAGCTGTAGAGCACCTAAATAATATAGAGAAAAGGAGCACTCAGATTAATCACAATGATAACAGCTGTTGGAACTCAAGATCATTGCTAACATAGGGCATGGTTTACAGCATGTACCAAAATGATCTTTTGATGAATAGCTTCAGAGTGATAATCCATTTCAAAGAGTGAATGAGAATTGAGAAATATTGTTTCAACCTCGGTGGTTTATTCAGATAGCCACCAGTAAATGGAACTCAAATGCAGGCTACATTGATGGGGGTAACATAGTTTAAGCTATCCTCAAGCCTATCCCAGTCAAATTTGGCTACCCAACCACCAAAAAGATCTCTTTTCTCCGGCACTCTTGCAGCTGTATAAACTCCTGACTCCAAGCAGATAAATAATGGACCATGGTGAACCACAAATAAAAATTCACCCACTGTACTCAGGACACATTTGACTCAAATTCAAGTTCTGTAGCCTCTAAGTAGTCACTTCCTTCTGACTTCGGTGAAACCCCCACTTCTATAAAAGGCACTCCTTTTTTCCTGGCGCAAAACGCTACCACACACGAAATTTAGAACGACAGCACACTTCGCACACAAACACCCACTCCAAGATATCCCACCTCTCCAACGACCATATAAAAACACTGCGTCGAAACCCACAACATGCGCTTCCAAAAATTTATCCTCCTTGCTTTGAGTACCCTAGCTCTTACTCTACCTACCCTTCGAGTTCGACAAATGGCCCATGCCGCGCAGCTTCAAGCAGACTAGAACGCTCATCACAGCCCTGTTATGGCGAAGGACCCTAACACTACTGGTGTTAGTTTAGGACCACATCAAGATCGACGCCGTGACCAAGAACCCGGCTTTAAGAGAGAAGCTCGACCACCACACTTGGGCGGCCATAAACGGTTGCCTCTGGGTCCTCCTGCTCGATGCCATGAGGGGAAGAACTCCGAAGAAGAAATCGCTCCGCATACGAAAGCAAATGATAAGTTTGCTAAGGATGAGCAAAGCAAAAGAGAACCATGGATTGAAACCGAGAAGTTAGGAGGCCCTGACAGACGTCATAAGAAATCTGTTGGAAACACTCCGCAAAAGTCAACTGCCGTAAGTGACAGAGTGGAGGGTGAAGTCGTGAAGAATGGTAGACAATATCATGTCTAACCTCACACATCTTCACCAAAAAAGTTCATCAGATCTGCATCATCTGGTAATTATTGTACGCATTTACCATGGAAGGGAATTGTGGATTTTTACATCGAACCCTATCTTCAGAATAGCCCAATTGAGTCTAATAGAGTCGCGTTATTCGCCGCCAATCAGTCAGTATTCAGGGTTTTATTTGTTCGTTTTCCAGATGTGACTCGCAATGACTAGCTCGCTTTGGAATAGCAATAAGAATGATTACAACGATATATTTCATTCACATGTTCTCCCCGAAGAGTGTATTGCGTCATGATTCGCATTGAATTGCTCGGAAGAATGTGTTTGGGATTGACTGATTGAGAGACCGTAGTGATCTTGACAATAATCCCCTCCACTCTCGTTTAATAATCTCGAATTCTTAAGGTTGAATTAGGAGGGGAGAATCGGTCTTTTTGTCCTCTAGAAATACCCTCGATCAGTCTGAGGAGATAATCAAAGAGACACTTCATGGATGCTTAAGAAAATGTATCAACAAAAATAGATTCTACTCAAGTACATCGAAAAGACAATATTTCGTCCCCCTACCATTTGAGACAGAAATATACACAAATAAATTTGCATTCGTGAATATTGTTTTTCTTCAAGCATGGTCTATTCTTTCTTAAACTGTTGGAAAACTGCCTGTCACGTGACAGACCCCAATATCAAGTTTGTGAGGTGGGTTGAGATATTCATAGCTCAAAGCAAAATTGTTGGATTGCGCTGTATTTGAAGAACGCTTGCCCTTTCTGCCAAGTACTGTGACTGTAGTGTATAGACAAATGAAGATATAAAAAAAATAACTCCCAAGAGAACTAGCACCATGAGATCACATTGAAGAAACCCCGCTGATAGACAGAACCAAATGCGCATATACGAATATGATAGAAACAAAAAAACACTGGCGACTAGCCAGCGGGTCAATGCTCTTATAACTCCAGTTGGTGTCCCGAAAAGCCCCTCATATTATGTACCCTAGCCCATACTCCCAAATCCCTCAAAAGATCACAGCCCCTCAAACCTTCATGAACAAAGTCAAAACCCCCTTTGCATATTCCACAATCTCGTCTCCTCCAAGTTTGCTCTCGCCATACACACGATCCACGAACGAAATTGGCACTTCCGCAACAGTACATCCCATCGCCTTCGCCCGTACCATCATCTCCATCTGGAAAGTATATCCCTTACTCTCCGTACTCTCAATAACCTTCTGCAAAACAGCCCTTTTATACAATCTGAAACTACCCGTCAAATCACTAACCCCCGGTCTCAGCACCGTATCCGCAAACAAGTTTGCGCCCCTCGAAACCAATTTCCGCTTCAAGTCCCATCCGTAAACACCTCCATCACCAGCATATCTGGTACCAGTAACGATATCATATCCGCCATTCGTGGGGAGGGTCTTTTGCTTCGCAATCATCTGTGAGATAAATTTGGGGTGATGCGAGAAATCGGCATCCATGATTATAACGTAGTTTCCGGTGACGAATTGAAGACCGTGTACGTATGCTGTTCCCAGACCAAGCTTTCCGGCGCGCGCTTTTAGGAGGACGTGGGGGGAGTAGGCTTTGGCCAATTGGTTTGCTACTACTTGGGTTCCATCTGGTGAGCCATCGTCGACGATGATGAGTTCCCAGTCGAGGTTTCTAAGGGGCGCAGAGTCAGTTTCAATCGCAGAGAGCGCGGCGCATTATAGGAGGAAACCGTACTGCTCTGTGAATGTGCGATTGAGCAGCCAGGTGATAATTGGAAGGTTGCGACGCTCGTTGTAAGTCGGGAGGATGACGGAGTATTTGTCCTTGGTAATTGGCGCCATCGTGACAACAAATCTAGCGCAAATGAAGGAGAATCGGAAGTTGGTATTATAAGTTTGTAGTAGAAGACAGATCAATGGCCAAAGGAGTGTGGTGTTGGGGCGTAATATTGAGTAGGAAGAGAGACTAGGATGCTGAAGGTGTCGTGTTCAACCCGCGACTTTTAATCCCTGCATATCAAGACTAAAGCGGCAAGCCAGCCCCTATTCAACCTAGCGAAATCGCGAAATCGTCATCGATTCACGTCACAGAGAAATAACAATTACTTGACAGAATGATAAAATTGAAATCTAAATCTAAAAATTCTAAAATGAAATCTAAACAGCCTGTCTGTACAATAAATTCCCCAAAAAATCTTCAATTTCACCACTTCTATCAGTCCTCCTCGGTACCTCTTCTCAAGCTTCCTTCTCCTTCTCATTTCTCTTTCTTGGTACTCGACACAGCCAATATAACACCAACGCGCCAACAACATTAAACACAATATAGACAAGTATCAAACCAAGATTCCTCCACGCCTCCGAATAGGGTGTCGAAAGAAGTTTTAGAAATGTATTTGTTTTTGCAATAGGACAATATTTGCAATCAAAAGTAGCATCCCCATTGATCAATTTACCGCCAGCATGAGAAACGAAAGCATCCAGGTATTCCGAACAGTTGGCGCCAAATGAAGGTTGCATAATTAAAAGCTCGTTGGCTGCACAGATGACATTGGTGTTGGCGACAGCAGTAGAAAACATACCAGAGACTATGTAGGTAAAAGGTGAAACCCGGTACATGAAAACCCAGAAACCAGGTAGGGTTTCTTTTGTTGCCAAAACTCCGCAGAAAATGAGGCAGAGGACGAAGAATAGATTTGCGAGGTGGACTGCTGTTTCAGCGGTGTCCATGCCAGCGACTATTAAGAGGGTGACTAGGGACGGTTAGATTTTATCGAACTAAACGGAGTGCTGTGCTTACAAGTGGAGGCAAATATAAGAAATGCAAGTATGTAAAGAAATATCATGCCCGATCTGAGCGATAGCTCATCTGTCTGCATCGCGTTTCGATGCAAGCCAACAGGATAGTACCAAGTAACAAACATAAAAACCGCAATAAATATGTTCCAAGGAACCTCGACAAGAATATTGGACAGCATGAATGCTTGCCAAGAATATGTTTTCGATGGTCTCTCTCGAACTTCATACAAGGAGCGTTGAGTGACAAAATGTGGCATACTTTGTTCGACGATTTGACCAAAGATACTGAGAATCATGAAGAGGGACAACAATTGATTCTGGAGACCCTGCTGAGTGTTCTTCGCGCGGAAGAAAGAGAAGCCGACGAATAAAGACTGTTGATTTCGTTAGCCGGGAAGATTCTAGAGAGTTGAGCTGGCGCTTACCGAGCCAATGCAAAGTGCAAATTTGGAGTAGATGTAAGTTGGTGTCCGCCAATACTGTTGAAAGACTCGTCGAGCAACTGCCATAAATTGAGTCATAAATGGAGCTGCAAACTCCCGATAGCTGCTGTTGATGTCGGTGGTTGAAGGTGGCGGATTTGCAGACGGCAGGTCTTTTTTCATTTTTTGTAATTCCACATGCGTTGCTTCATATTCTGGGCTATTTTTCCAAACACTTGGCCAATCGATTTCTGATTTACTGCCAGGTGCTGCACCGATTATTTCAAGCATCCACTCTGCTGGATTTGCTCCAGGAGGACAAGGAGAAGCTCCATTTCTTGTGAAGTAATCCGTCAGGATTTGTGAGTTCTCGCCAATATCTCCATAGTAAACTGTTTTGCCGCCACTTGCGAGGAATAGAAGGCGATCGAATCTCTGGAACAGGTTTGCTGATGGCTGATGGACTGTGCAAAGAATAGCCTGGCCACCCTTCGTAAGTTTTTCGAGAAGATCGCAGATAATCCATGATGTTTGGCTGTCTAAACCAGAGGTTGGTTCATCCACTGTAACAAATTAGCGTACGTTTTCTCATTGAATCAAAAGCAGAAAGAGGACGAAACGTCCTCTCGTCTACTCCAAAGGGAAAATTTTCTCACAGAAGAGTAAAAGTTGAGGTTTAGCGACAAGTTCAACCCCAATGCTCAGTTTCTTGCGTTGCTCAATGTTCAATCCTAGAAAGTGTTAGTCTTTGAGTATTCGAGTAATACTAAATTTCATTGGGGGACAAACCTTCTCCTTGGATGCCTACCACCGATTCCGCATAAGCTTGCATATCCAACATGGATATTACTTCATCAACGTAATGAAGTTTGTCCTCGTAACTCGTGCTCGCTGGTTGTCTCAGAAGTGCGCTGAAAGTTAGGGCTTCTCGTACTGTCGACGTAGAAAGATGGAGATCTTGTTGCTGGACGTAGCCGGTTTTTCGCTGGAAAGAATCGTCGCGTAGCTGGCCATTCACGAACATGCCACCCGAAACTACTCCCATGGTGACTCTACTTGCTAACACGTCCCTATCTTTTTTTAGTACAAACATTGGGGATGTGCTGGGACGTTTACTCACAATAGTGTAGTTTTTCCAGCACCAGAAACTCCCATCAGAGCAGTCAATGTTCCTGGCTTTACCCAGCCATCAACGTGATCTATATTTCAAAAGTTTGGAATCAGTATAGTTCTTTGGAAGACACGGCAAGGAAAAACATATGCCTCTAAGTTAATGTGCGTTACAGAACTCCTGAACAACTGAGTACATGATTCTAAAAATCGCAAGGGAGTTGATCATTGTTATCGGGCACCTATTTCGGTAGAGATCGTACGAAATGGTCAAGCATAATTAAAACCATTGTTCGAAAGGTTTAGAAGAATGAGAAATGTATTGTCCTAAACTTTTTCGATGAATAGCTCTGGTTGTCCGAGAATCTCTCGCACAATAAGATAAAGGGCGTCGAAGAGCAAAAACCAGAACGAGTGCCCAAGTGATCCAAGAGTCGAACAAAAGTTCCAAGAAAACGACTTACCTAGAATTCTCCTGGTTTCGCTCTTGATTTTGACGTCATAACAAACATCTTCCCAATGAAATATGGCAGTCTGCTTTTCTATTATAGGAAGATCTTTGGTATTTTTGGTCTGGAGAGTGGCTGAAGTGCTGGCACCAGCCTCAATATCCCTGTTTTTGTTGGGGGCGCTGAACTCAGCGGCACCTCGCCGAAAAACAAGAACCTCTCCTTTTGACTTCTTTTCCGTAATGTATTCAGTAGCAAGTAGGTAAGTCGCACAGAAAAAGATCCCGAAGGCGATAATTATCCCGAGATTTCTTGATGGTTGTCAGCATGTGAAATGTTTAAGGCTGACCAGCTCACGATACCCACCTCCATTTATGAGCAATATCATATCCATAAACAACACGAAGATAGTCTGATCCGGTGACAAAACTGACTCCAGGCACGGAGCCGCCAGCTGAGCATACTCTGCCTAGACCAGTCACAGTGTCATAAGCTCCGCCAGATGGAACAAATTGTGAGCAATCGAATGTTCGTCCATGGAATTCATTGAGCATCAAGCTCTCAAATCCATAACTCAAAGGGTCCAAATAGAAGATCCATTTTGACCACCCAAGGATATAGGCTTGCGGGACAGCGAAACCGGTGTAGATCATTAACGCTAAGAGGATAATTGCCGTTGGAGCCATTGCTTGTGCCATTGAACGAGAGCTTGCACCAATTGTTCTAAAGATCATCGACATAGTCATCGTGATAGAAAAAGATATTAAAACAAAAAAGAAAAAATATCCTGGAGCTCTCCGGAGGTTGGTCATGAAGTAAAGAGGGATATTAAATGTAATAGCGTTGAGAGTTTTATATGGCATATCCGTAAGCATAGACGCAATAGCCTCTGCCGATGGGTGGTATAGTGCATATCTCGAATGTTTTTCCACGATCCCACGTTGGGCATACAGTGTTAGGATCTTGTCAAATTAGCTTGAGTTCTTGGAATTGGGAAAGGAACATTACCTCTAGAGATGAGGCCAGTGCATTGATCAGGACAGCAAAGAATAGTAAAGACCCACGACCGAAAAATGTGGCCGTGTCGTCTTTCATATCGTAGTAAACACTGCCTATGACTAGGGCCATGATACCGTTGAAAAAGAGCTGGACAAGAGTCAAGCTAGGGTCACCCTTCAATCTCCGGAAACCCCGCCATAGACATAGCATTACTTGCTGTCTGTAATCCAGAGTATATGGACTCTTCACGCGCCTAACCTGTCAGTAAATCACAACATTGGTTCGGCAAACAACTCACTGTCTTTTCGATTGTTGAGCTTTTCGAGATTCCTTGAACTTTTCCAGATGCTCCCCACCAACCTGGTATTTCTCATCGTATGCCGAGATTTGTTCTAGTAAAACCTCTCTTTCCTTGCTAGCTTTCCAAATGCCAGCGAAGTCCGAGGCGGTTTTCGGAACTCGGTCTTCCCATCCTGGTCGAACAACTCTCTCGTCAGGACTTGTCATAGAAGTGAGAAAATCGCCATCGGTCTGTCGGTCTGGACAAATAAACCCCAAGTTTTCGAAATACTGTTTAGCTGTATGAGTGCGCCCAAAGTATATCTGAAGACCTTCGTACAAAACCTAAACAAAATTCGCGAGTCAGCTTGGGATCCGTAATAACAAATGTAAATAAATGATGGAATGTTATTCTCTCTTGCCGGCCAAAGTGCAGAATGAAGGACCAGATGTTACTTACGATAACTTTGTCAAACACATCATATGCGCTTTGCGGGGCTTGATAAATAGAAACACAAGCCACAGAACCCATCAAGTCCGTAGACATTCGTAGAGTTTTACAGAACTCTATTGCATTGGCACTATCGAGACCTCGAGTCGAATTGTCCCAGCAAGACAAAGGAGCCCCGCTCAAAGTAGCTTCGGCAATGGAAACACGCTTTCTTTCTCCACCACTAACCCCGCGAATGAAATTATCACCAACACGAGTATTGACTGTATGGCCGATTCCAAGCATGGCCATAACAACACTCTTCCGATGGTTTGCGTAGGTCCATGCATCAATGCCACATGGTATATTTCTAGGAGCCCTGGCTTTCGCTGCGAATGCGAGTGTATCCCCAACGCTGAGCATAGGAAAGTGTACATCTGTTTCTGCCGTGTAGATTGCCTCGCCTCTGAAGTGGGACTTCATTTGTTGAGCACTAACACCTTGGGAAGGAGTAAAGTCAGCCCATTGCTCAGAGGATAACATTAGAAGGATAGAAACGCACCTTCGTAGTTCAAATACGACTTCTCGTCGACAAAAATACCATGGGTTTCGCCAGCAATGGTTTTGAGTAAGGTGGAGCAGCCAGAGCCAGGAGGACCTAAAACGACCAGCATCTCGCCACTTTCAACGAGACCCTCGAAGTCTTGCAAAATATCAATTTTGCGTTTCCTATTCGATTTACCGAGCTTGCTTAGCATATTGGGGACCTCTAGCCAGACATTTCCAACAGTTTTCTGGTAGTCCGTGGGATTTCCATACCCATGGACATTGAGATTCCGGAATGCCACTCCGGAGGTTCTTGTGGGATACTTTTCGGGGTCTCGAGATTGGAGAGCAACCAAAGCCTTTGTCCAAGATCTCGGATTGAAGCTGGAAGATTCCGGATTGAGTTCAGAGTTTCCATTCTGTTTGAACAAGTTGTCGGCATCGATGTGTGAATAGGTTGAACGAGATGTCAGTACTTTGGCAAGACTCCTGACTTCGGCGCCATTTTCTTTCTGGGAGTCAATGTGACAGATTTTCTTGCTGTCCTCGCTTTCTTGTCGGTAAGTTGAGGATGAAGATCCTATTGTTGAAGAAGAGGATGCAAATTGAGCCTGTGGATCGACTTGGAGATGGGCACCCATGATCGAGAGAATTAAACTTGTGTACGTGAAAGAAAACTCTACTACCTGTAAATAAAATTATGGAAGAGACAAGGGAATGATTGAGACTAAAATTCATCTCGAGACTTGAGGGGAGATGAATATATGACCAGAGGAAACTTCTCCAAGCCCAGCTGCCAATTGCCAAGTAGAGTACCTGACGATTTTGCACAGAAATGACAGAGTCCGCCGTGCCTCATTTTGTGGATAGGCAACAGCATGGAGGGCCCATTCTACAGCCTGAGATGGGAAATTTATGTTTGTTGAAACGATGAATGGTGCTCGTTTTCCGAACGGAGTCCGCGGGTTCCACGGATCTTGTCGTTGTGGCTTTACGTTCGAGATGCTAAGTGGCTCATCATGCTGGCCCAATTTCAGGGGTAAGTTCACGTGTTTAGGCGGAGCAAGGTTCTGCCGAACACGACAGCACCAAACACATCTCCACCAAGTCATCCTTCTGAGTGACGACGACCTAAGCTAACACCTCTGCTCTGTATAAGCCAAACGAAACCTTCCATTTGGCATATAATTGAAGCTTAAATCCATAATTTCTATCCATTGCGTAACCAGTTCTTTTTTCCCGCGTCGAGGTCGTATAAAATCCGAAATTCCGGGATTCAACTTACTTGGCCAAACCCAAACTCGATATAAGAATCGGTGCATCAAAAACAGTGTCAATCTACGGCTTCCGTGGAACCCGTGTTTGAACCAACCCTCTCTGTATACCGAGAGGCCTTCCGAGTTTGTTGTATCTACACCCGAAAGCCCGATCCCGTTCGGATGGAGGGTGTAGAGAATGGCCCATCCACACTTGCCAGCAAAAGGTTGCCGACGACGGAAAACGATACTGGAAGTGGAAGACATGGAACTTCAATTATCCCTAAAGCGGTATGTCTTCGGGTACCCATCGGCTAAAACACCTTGGAAATCCAGCTGACGTATTTGGAAAGTGCGAGAGCTGTCGAATCAGGAAGATTCGTTGCAATAAAGCTACACCTTGCTCAAACTGTCTGATTGCAAACCTACCATGCAAGCCTGCAACAAGGAGTACAGAGAGCAAACCACAGCGCAATGCACCAGCATCTTACTAGTAAGTGGTATGAGTTCTCCTTGTCCGAACAGTTGTCACTAACTCGAGGAAGTGAGAAACATTTTAGTCTCATAAACGAGAACCTTTTGGACATTAAAAATACGCTTCGGAATCTTAACCTCAGCAAACCCCCATCTTCGGACGTGTCAATACCAAGCCCCGTTTCAACAGCAAAGTCTTCTCCTTATGTCGCAGAGGAATGTGTATTCGAAGGCGATTCCTCGTTTTGTAGTTACTCCCAACAAGCAACACTATCTGTCGAGGCTGAAATAACGGCTTCTGGTACACGGCCCGGTCACCAAACTACGGAGATTTCAGAATCTTTATCATCCTTGAAGTCCCTTTTGGGGGGAAATGATCAATATACGAAAACAGATGATTTGTCGTTCCCTTCTTTTCCCTCGGGTGTTACGAGCGCTGACATCGAATTACCTCCAATGTCCTTGGTTCTGAAAATTTTAAAGAAAGTCAATGGTAAATAAAATAAAATGACCCTAACAAAAACTAGTGTATCATCAGGCTAATCATTATCAGCCCAGGTGCCTTTAACATGGTTGCAGGGTGCTCAACGAGACCACTCACTGCTAGAAAACCTGGCCAAAGCCGTCTATTTCCCAATAAAGCCTCTGCCAAGTGGCCATATAACTCTATTGTGTGGAGCGCTGATGTATTTGCTCGAAGAATATTTAGCAACCAATGATCCAGAGTTTCCACCAACATATTGCCGAGAATATATAAAGCTCTGTGAGACAAAGTTTTGCGCTGGCCTCCAAACCTATGAGTGTTTGACCACTCCTACCTTGGAGAATATTCGTAAGTGAAGTCGCTTTTTAGTTTCAGCTTACTATCGTATCTTTGACCCAGATATATAAAAGCTAACATCTCTGATGCATAGAATGCTTAATGCTAGGCGTAAGCTAAACCCCTATCCCTCAAATTGGGGATTTTTTGACAAGGAACTAGGCTATGCGAGCACAAGAGGAGTCACGTCCATCACTATGCTGGACGCTTGTTGCAGCAGGAGCACGGTTATGTCTAATTCTAGGTTATCATCGTAAGGAGGTGTTGGCTAGCGATCCTCAAGCAGAAACAAAACGGCATACTTTCTGGGTACTTTATATGATGGATAAGACACAGACTCTGAACCTCGGACGCGTGTCTAGTTTCCCAGATCATGATATCGATGCTGAAATGTTCACGCCAAACCAAACCCCGGGATATTTACCTTGGGATCTTGTCTGGATTCAACTTATTGAAATATCCCGGGTCATGGGTCGGATATATGACGAGCTGTACTCTGTGCGTGCTCAGCATACCCAGCCAGATACAAAATCTCAGATGATAGAAAGGCTTTATTTGGCGCTTTCAAACTTCCGCGTTAATATTAAGAAGGTATGATAATTCAGGTTGACATAGAGAATCTATTTCTGACCACTCGACCAGATTGACACCACCAAAGCGATGTATAAGGAAGACGTAGACATTATCATCCACGCCGCGGATCTTATTTATTATTCTTCCTTGACGTTGTTATATGGAGCAAAAAATCCCCTCGCAGTCACTACGCAGATAAGTTCTCGGCAATTCGAAGCAGCCAAGTCAAGTCTCCAATGCCATATAAAGAACTCATCACTGTTTCCTTTTCCTTCTAATGAGGCTATGAGATCGAAATTCTACGTTGACTGGTTCGTAATCAGAACTCCTTCAATTGATTTATTTTATGATCTCTAACGAAACTATGTATTCAGGGTGATTCTTTATCTCTCTTTCACACCATTCCTAGTCGTGTTCACCCACTCGATCGCCTCCCGCAGCCAAGAAGACATCGAACTTATGACTCAAACCCTAGTCTCCCTCGAACCCGTACGCGCCATTTCCGAAGCAGGGGCTCGACTCCACCAAGTCTGCAGCGTCTTCCTCCGAGTCGCCAAAGCATTCAACAAATCTCAACAAGTTTCTTTTGGATCCTTCGATGCGCAAGATAACTCCTTCACATTTCCTCCTGTCGATAATGGGGTTTCTGGGTACAATTTTGCTGGGGAATTGGGCTTTCCGTTTAGTGATAATTCCTTTGGGATTCGGAATACGGATATGCAGAATATGTCACAATTCTTGGATACATTTTTGAGTGATAGACAGACTGAGAGTGAGATGTGGGATGTCAATTTTTCGGAGCCGTCGGGATCAAGCTGAGAGAGGAAAATATTGTAGGATAAGCATTTTGTGTATGCTGGCGTCTGTTTGGTTACAGTTTACTATCAACTGGAAAAAGGGTATAGAAGAAACCCTTTACTTTCCTTAAGTGGTTACTAGAGGGGAGATAGAAAGTGGACCAAAATGGAATATTATGCGCGGTTTCTAGCCTTGTGACCTGCCATATATTCAAATTACAAATGCAAGTTGGGGAGGTATGTAGATTTGTTGGATGAAATAAAGTCAGATGCACATAACCGCACTTTATCTGGAAGTTTCATCTACTAGCACGGAGGTTCCTACCTTGGCTAATTTTTGGCTTAGAAATGAAATAAATCTAAGCTATGCTACTAGAAAATTCCTCCACGAATCAACAATTTGAACTAGAACTTCAAAGCCTTATCACCAAAGAAACTCAAAAAAGCATAGAGGTTTGAAAAGCTAGGTAGTAACCAGGGTCTGCACATTGATTCATTCTACCGAGTATCGCTAAGCGAGAACCTGAGGTAACTATGCTCATTCACGGCCAATTTGAATGCTTCAATCAATAGCAACACGCATGCTAGTTTCGATGGCACGTGACCCGCTGAAAGGAGATCTGTGCTTCAAATGATTTCTATAAATAAGAGGTTTATAAATGCAAATAACGTCCAACCCAAACCGAAACAACAACAAACTTATAACAGCAACGAACATAAAACAACTAAAATACTTACAACAACAGCATCTCACAGCATTCATGGCTTCTACCTCATCGCAGCACTTAGAATAGAGCAACGAAGTTCACTTCAACCACCCAACCGAACTGGCACTGGCGAAGCTAAAATTTCTATCACCTCAACACTACGAATAAACCGTCCACAAAATCGGCAAAAAGCTTGGACAACTTGAGCGAAAGCACAACGCGTTCCTCATGGATCTCCTTCAGACGGGCGAAGTCGATAAAACTTTGCGTGGCAGCTATTCAGAGGTGCTTACAACAGCGAAGGAGGGAACTTCTCAACGGATCGCACAGGAGAGTCTTCTTGAAGCCATGGAAATTCGCGCTGCATCAAAGATTGGCAAATCTGAGTTGATTTCTCTATCTATCGGCGTAGTTGTAGGTGTTTTAATTGTTGCTGGCCGTTGGCGCCGACACCCATTGTAAGTTTTCATGATTGAACATACAACTACCCATAAGCTAATGACACTTGACTTTTAGTATACCCCACACTTATTTCCAGACATCCGACCTTTCTTTACTACAGCGTTAGGAGCGTTTTTGGTCCTGTCTTTTCTAGCGACCCGTAAATGGTAAAAATAGTAAAGCAACCACCTTTCTACAGTAGTAGCAAGTTAGGAATTACACTAAGGGTAACTTCCTATTGTCAAAGACTTGTTATTTAAATTACGAGACAGTCTTTGGGCAGCGCTTTTTAATATGGGATGGGTTATTGGCTTCTGCATAGATGTTTCTTTTATATGACTTTGGAGTATGGCAGACCTTAGTGTCAAAATAAATTCATTCACCTCTAGCTTAGACTTTTCTCTTCGTGACCCACTATGCCAAGCACGCTTGGTTTGTAGACATACCTGATCAAACAAATGACATAAAAGTAGTATACCCTCTACGGGGATCTGGTGGGGATAGCTAAGCGAATTTGGAGGGGAGGCCAACAAACTCATACTCGGTCCGGCAACAGGAGACTTTGGGGCGACCCCCAAACCACAAGCTCAGATAGAGCTAGCAACCGCTAGCCTCAACCTTAACTAGGGTACATCCCTGCTAGCTGCGTTTTCGACAACGTCCTCGACTCATCTCATTGGCCAAATCAACGACATCCCACGGTGCGACTTGCAACAAAACATGAAAGCCCCCCACCTGGTTGATTTCAAGTCCATTGATTGGCTTTCCCCACAGCAAGACTAGTGCTGCGATATCAATTTGATATCAAGATATGTACGGGCTCATGCCGCATACCAGCGCACGCATATCAGGTCCAACTTCAAGCCAAAACATCCCGCGTCGCGACATCAACTCCCACTTCCATAAAATGCACGATAGAAGACCGCCAGTGAGATATTGGGGTTTTCGATAGGCTAAATATTACAAACAATACAATTCCTTGACATCGAAGAAAAATTAGCGTGCAGATTCAATAAGACAGCCGGCCTCCTTACTGGCTCACGCGCAACCTCCCAGGAATCCATGACTGCACCAATTCTAATTTGTCTCTTAAGAAGTCAATTACTGACTACTCTCGCCTCACTGTAGGTAACGATCCCGCCTCTAGATATCTGTCAGCCATTCTTCATAATTGAGTTCGCGTCATTGCAATTTCTCCGCGAATAAGCACGAACAATACTGTGAAGCAGACTGCTTTTTTGAATTCTGTATTTCTCGGTACGACAAGTTTCGGGACGACAAATCGATCTGGTGCTCAATCGATGCAGTCTTTCGTGAATTCGGTAGACTGAGTCTTTTGCATGCTTGGGCTTAATATACTGTGGCGGGTTGGGAACCTGACATATGGCTCGAAGAGTGGAAGGGGAATCTTATGGATAATCCGAAGCATGTTTATTGTCAGGATACTGAAGTGACCAAGTTGATAGTCGCGGAATAGAGAGTCAGATGGAGAGAATAACTGAGAAGATATTGATTGGTGGTTTATATAAGATTACGAATTCTTGAAGTTGAAGATTTCCAATTCAATATGCGACTGACCAATTTTCCACCTTTACTGAAGACGTGATGCATAATCGCCCTTACCTTTATGTGTCCTCAGTTGCAGGAAGAGAGCCAGGATACTGACTCTTGAGTAACCGCCCAGACATTTTGGTGGTTAGGCGCTTGCTCTTGCTCCTCTTGATCGTGATAAACTACATTCTCAACCTCGAAGCAGCACAAATACCCAGGGAAAATCAACCTTCCGACGTAACCCCCATGGTACGCAAAACATCAGACTACGGACCACTCTGAAGCTTTCTCATATGCTCACCCACCTTCTCACCTCTGAAGCAAATCAATTTGCCTTTCAAACTTACCCCAATTCTTTCCATATTGCGGGGAGTGTCTTTGTTTTCATCATTTGAGCCCATTCCCATCTTACCAATAAAAATTTGAGTATGGAGTTATCCGGGGAAGCAGGCAGGAAGCGCCCAAATTCTGCCCCGATAGTCGCTTCACAAGAACCGAGTCCCAAGAAACAATGTCTCTCGGAAATATTCGACAGCTCATATATCAGGGGTCTTTTCGGACTACCTGATACAACTATGGTAAAAATAATATTCAAAAGCGATTATAATGGAAGTTTTATTCGAACATTCTCTATCTATTACGCATCACTTGTTCGCTACTGCCCTATCCTCGCCAGCTTGGCTTCACCCTCCCTCGAGGGGAGGGAGAAATGCTATAGTCTTGAGTTTCGTACCATACATTACATTTCAAAAGGAGTTATTAGCCTTTTCGTCGAATGGATATATTTGGGTAAACTACCTAACATCACCGTACAGAATTCGGATGTGTTTTTAAAGCTTTGGGCCTTTAGATCAAAATACAAAATTCCCTCTCTCCAAAATGACGCTATGAAGGACCTGGTCAACTTTTGCACAGCACCTTAAAGCGCCGAATCATCTCCAAAAGGCAGTTTCGAATTTTCCGATCCTGCGAGGTTTTCCGAAAGAATCTATGGTGTTTGTTACTGGAGGGCGGAGAATTTGATTTATCTAGAAGAGGCCGAGACTGTAGATCTAAAACTCCTCAAAAAGCTTGTCGTTGACTTCACATTTCGATGCATGGCTTCAGGCTTGCTTTCAAAACATAACTTTAGCAAATTGCCCAGCGAAATGAGAGATGACCTCACATTTGCTTTGATGGATTCTTTCATTGAACAACCAAAGGGTACCAGGCGAGGGGGCGACGAGTTATTCAAACCAGAAAGTCACTTCGTTCCAACTGAAGCAGCAACTGAAGCTTCTGCTTCCAAGGCTTCTGCTACTGCGAAATAGAGCGATGGCGGTTGAACCCAAAAAGTCACATTTCGAATTTTTTTAACTTGTTCTAGCATCTTCAAGTTTAGCAGAAACTGTGAGATAAGGGCAAATAGTGGAAGATCGGAAGGATGGTGATGCTGATGGCTCTTACATGGGAAGGTTACATTTCGGAGTTAAAAAGTTATTTTGATTTTTCATGGTGATGGTTACAGATAGTGAGAGAGGCAATATTAAAAATTCAATCTTTATTTTGACGCTCTAGCTGAGAGCCTTCGTAAAAGACCCATTTTAGTTTATTTCTCTAAATATCAGAAGCCCGAGATAGGTGTCTGGAATACGCCAAGATATTTGTCGTTAAGCGAAAGTAGAGGTGGCTGGTGACCGAAGACAAAATATATGTCTACCTCCGTCCACACTACCCAACACGTTTAATCTCGGTCCAATCAAAATCTACGTCCCACCTAAGGCTTACTGCACAGCCTTTGGATCACTTTTTGAAGTTATCAGACAGCCAATTTGGCATTCTTCAGAGTTCAGTGAATTGAGGTTCTGACCCAGAGTTCACCTTTGGCCTTGTCGGGCATACCAGTAAGCTAGAATAACAAGAGCTAAAGCAAAAGATATCTAAGCCGAGCGACAGCGGATATGGCAGAGCCAAATTCCAAACGACGCAGACTCACGGAACTGTTCGAGTCAGTTGATGGAAATAATGGAAATGAGGAAAACGAATCGGCACAACCCCCCGAACTTGTGTAAGACCCTAACCCTTTTGTAGCAAGTTATGAGGGTTGCAACAAGCATAGAAAGTTTATCTAATACTCTACTTAGACTCCCTGACACCACCCTCGTAAATGTCATCGTAAAAACCAACACCGGCAACGAGCACCTCTTCAAAATCTATCGGAACTCGGTTCTTCGTCACGCTCCAGTCCTTGCCAAGTCCATCCAAACGTTTCCCAATTCCGCCTCTCCGACGAAGCCCAACCTTTACCTGCTCAATCTCGATTTCCCTACGGTACCCCCCCAGGCCTTCGGGTTATTTGTGCGCTGGCTTTTGTTCGAGACATTTTGCCTGTCCTCCTGCCTATCTCTGACCAGTTGCGCACAACTCTGGTTCTTCGGATACAAGTACGAGATTGCACAACTACAAAATGATATCGCCAAATACATCACGACCTTCATAACGAAGCCAGCGTTTTTCGAAGACGTAGATTTGCACAAAGGCCTGCTTTCCTTCTTTCATGAAGTTTACAAACCCTCGGAGGCTATTTGGAAGAATGGAGAAGATGATAGCGATAACGATGAAGTCTGCATAAGACCTATCCGGAAACTGGCATTGGATATCGCGATTTATACCACAAACTTTGGACCAACGCCTGGAGATTTTGTCGACCGATTCCCCCCTGAAATGAGAGCTGACTTTTTGGATTTGCTGGTGGTCTTTTCGAGAACGATGTCAAAAAATACGAGAGTGGATCCAACTGAAGCAATTAAAGCGGAGCCTTACTTCGTCGACCCCGAAGTCTATATTGATCTTGACGTGAGTGATTCTTATTTTGGAAGTATGCAGTTTTGCTAATGAGGTGTGTTGACAGGACACCATCGATACAGTTTAGTGGACACCCAGAGTAGGAAAATAGCAGAAGAGATCTGGTCGGGTTACGTGGTCACTTGTATACTGGGAGGAAGATCAAAGGCTGCCTGACTACTTTTGATATCGGAGAGCTTGCAGCACCAATATTGATTTTGAAAATGTAAGACGAAAGGTGGAAAAGCCGAGGAGTGACGGGTGACCAACGGGGGTCTCTCTTGTTTCGATCCATTGATGAAAGAAGATACCACGAGTAAATTTTGAGTACAATCGCTTTCAATCAAGCTGTGATATTTTTCGAGTAGAGTAATCCGTAGCTCATATAGACGTTGTTCAACATTAGGACGAGGTGAATTGCAAGGGTTCTTAGGCGCAAGGACGCTAAGCGATAAGTATCTTCTTGGGAAGTCACCACTCAATTTCCACCACTTCAACTTCAACCCGCCTCCTCCGGTCGCAGTCAAGTTTTCCACCCGCAAATTATATTTGCCTCGTCGTCATCTAAGACGATAAATCTCACCGATATTGGAGGCTACCTACCATTTCTCCTTCCGCGTTCCGCTCGATCTCCAAACCACGACAATGCAGCGTCGTGAAGCAATTGGTTTGGAAGCAATGTCGGGCTCCTCAAGTAGCCAGGTCGAAACACACCCGCCACGACCCCTCGAACTTTTCGGAATCCTAAATATAGATGGCGCTCCTCGGTAAGACCCTCATTCCCTATTGCTCCCATAGTAATGGTGAGGCTTAAAACCCAAAGCTAACTTGTTTTTTTGTTAGAATCCTTTCCACAATATTGGAACCTGATCATTGGTTTTGGTTCAAGTCAAAGTTATATGGAAACTCAGTTGTGTAGAAGAAACGTTCAACGTCTATTATGCTACATTGCATAGACACGCTCCTCTACTCGCTGCCCTCGTCTCCATCTCAGATATCAAATGCGAAACATGCAAACCTTCTGAGTTCCCGACCCTCTAAATCAATGGCATTTCTTCCGACGCTTTTAAGTTGTTTCTTCGATGGTTGTACGTAGGAGACGTTCCCGGAATGACTCGCAGGTACGACCTCGAAGCCTACTACAATCTCTAGAAGCTTAGCGCCAGACACAAGAGCACAAAGTTTCAAAATGATATTGTCAAACATCTCGTCAGATTCTTTCGCACAGTCGAGAGCCTCATGGAAACCGATGAATACACATGCGTTTGGATGAGTTCTTCCGTGATGCTTATACAATTCCCATTCGAAAGACGACGGGTGAGATTACAGCAGACAAGAAGGGCGACGAAGCAGACGGAGAGAACCCAAATGCTTTTCCTGTTACCGACGGAATCGCGCCTCTTCGCAAGCTCTCAGTCGATGCAATTATACGTCTCGCTCGTTTAGGTCGTACGGCTTTATGCGATTGGATGTATAACAAGTCCCCGGAGGCCCTACAAAGAGGTATTGTAAGAGCACTCTGAAGTGTCGCAAAAAAGGGGCCTATGGGCAATGCAAGTAGTGTTATTAGATTTTCGGAGCAGAGCGGTATTTTATTACGGAAGAACCAGCTGCTATTGTTGCTTCCAGTTCTCAATGACTTCTGCGAAGAGTTTTCTTTGTAAGTTCCTCATATCACTCAATTTCGTTTCTGATATAATGATTGTGAAAGGCGGGAAACGGTTGACATGCATCGGAATTGAAGTTGAACATATGGAACGTTGAGGCTTCGGGAAACGAGGGGAAAGCGGATACGAGTTTGACTCGTGGTGGTGTAAGTTACTGGGTTTTCCTTTGCAGAACAATAATTGTAGCTGTTTTTTCCCATCTCAGTTCAAGTCCGGCTACACAGTATATTTTCGAGTCATCATGTATTCCGGAACGAGTCGGAAACTGGTTGTAACATACAAACAATAAAATGGCACAAATTTATTTCATGGTTTCAATGAATACAGTGAGCTATTCAGAGAGGTTGCACATCTATTTTACCGGTCGTGGGAGGTGGAGAAGTCATGAAATCACTTCTAAAAACTCCAGAGACTCTCAGGCTATCACGAGGAATTTCTTATATAAGAATATATGAGCACAATTGGTGAGTGAGGCTTTCCACTCTGTCGAGATTATTTTGCTTGCTTCACTAATGATGGAGTTTCAGTTCAAGGGCCTACTTGAGTGGAAATGAAGTGAAGAGAAATCAGAAATGCTATAACTACAGCAAGCCAATGGGCGCAGTTCAAGCGATCTCTTAAAAACAACTGAAGAAAGTTATTCGTGTTAGTGATAAGTTCAGTAGTATTTGAAAGATTTGAGATTTGGTTTTGGGGAAGACGAACTTAAGCGAGACCATACGTTGAGATTGACATACAAAGTTAGGACGATGAAGAGTTTAGATTAATAATGAATGATGAAGTTTCCAAAGCTGTAAGCTTTATCGCTAACGAATTGAGGGCATCGATACCTTTTCATGCCTGAATCTTCAAGCTCGCACTGGATTTTGGATGGCCCATGACCAATCTCCGTCAATAAATGACAGCTTCAAACCCCTGGAGAAAGCTAGATCGACCAAAACTATAGCCTTAGAATTCGGGATACGAGGTGTAAGTTGCAATTTAAAGGACTGAGTATGCCTCTTAATACACTCTTTCAGTTAGTGAAGAAAGGGGACTCGAAGACTTCTCGATCTAATTCTGACTTTTACCCTCGCTCACTCCCCGCTCTGATAGCCAACTCGACAACCAAAAGTTTAGGGCTGATTTATCATTGGCTAAAATTTCAAGAGCCAAAAGTAGGCCATGCTAGCTCCTTCAAAAACTTAAGAAGCACCCCTCCCTCACTACCCCCAAACTCAACCATCTTCAAAGCCAAGGTGATTCGCCCACCGCCAACCACACAATACACACTCCGAGCCTCACCTAGAACGTTCCCAAAATGGCCACCGTACGGCGCTCAAACAGATCGGTAGAAAAGAAAGATTACAACCAAGAAATCTACCAAAACCAACTCAACACCATCCTCGAAGAAGATCGAGTGCAACAACTTCTCGACGCCAAAATACAACAGATCAGATTTCCAGACGATTCTTCCCAAACTCTTGCAACTATGAGTTCCTCTCCACTCCAACCAAGTCTAGGCACCGGATTCAGTTTCGAGAAGGCTTCCACACCGTCGCCTGCAAGAAGAGGTTCATGTATTCCGATGAGTTCAGCTGGTAGTCCTTCAACCTCACCACTTCGATCTCAAACACGACCTCAGATCAGAGCCCAATACACGCTGAGACAAGAGGCGAAGCAAAAGCCAAAGAAGAAGAAGAAGAAGCCTTTGAACTTCTGGTAAGTGAGCCAAAACTACCCTCTCTTCTCATCTTTCCCGTTTCCCTCCTCCGTAAAATTCCCGATCTACCAAATATCCCAACTAACACACCCCCCAGCGGTCCCCAAACATTCGCCTCCATCATAACCGGAAAAGACCCCCACCAACAAACCTTCACCCTCCATAAATCTCTCCTCCTCCACCACTCCTCCTACTTCCGCCTCGCCTTCAACAATCTAAACCTACTCGAATCCCAAACCCACACCCTGACCCTCCCAGAAATCGACAGCACCCTCTTCAGTATAGTAGTAAACTGGTTCTACCTCCAACAAATCCTCCCCCCAACCCCCTCGCAATCGCCAAGTTCCCCCACTTCCTCACCCACCTCCTCCCAATTCTCAAGCGCGAAAACCCAACTAACACTACTAACCCTCCTAAAACTACACACCCTAGCCGAAACCCTCCACCTCCCAGTACTACAGAATCAAGTCCTCCATACCCTCTCTGATTACGAGTTCAGCGGTTCCTTGGAGACCTGTATTACAGAGTGGAAGGGTGTTGCTGCTTACGCTTTTGGGAAGGAGATGGGGGGGAGTATTTTGAAGGAGAAGGTTTTGGAGGATTTAGTTGATGTTTATAACATCCTTGGGGATGCGGGGGAGGAGTTTTTGAGAGGTGTTTTTGGGGAGGCGGTGGTTGGGATTTTGGCGATGTTGTTGGGCCGGGAGAGACCTGAGCAAGAGGGTGAGAAGGGGGTGGAGAGATTTTTGGTCAAGGAGGGGGAGAGTGAGGAGTGTGAAGATGGATTTTGAGTTAGACGAGAGGAGGACGTGATGATGAAGGCTGGCCTTTCTATGAGTGGGAATGATGGAGAGGGAAGGATTGTGTTTTTCTTTTGTGATTTCGACTTGGGGGATGGGGATGTGATGACGAAGGCTGGCCTGTTGTCTACACGGATGGGTATGAAGGGGTATGTTCTTTTGTGATTTCGGCTTGGGAGTTGGGGTTGGAGTTCTGAGCAATGAGATGGCAGAATATTATCGATCAAGGGACCAATGAGTGGACGAAGCAGGCATTTGTTTTTCTCCATTGTGATCAGATAGCCAGCCAGCGGGTACATATAATGAGCAGGCGAATGATAAATACTACTTGACTCCTTGAGTATCAAACATGAAACCCGTGGTAACGCAAAAAAAAAAGTGAAATAAAGGCAACAGCGTCCCATATCTAGAATCATCTAGTCATCATTCCAGAAGAAAAGCTCACTGATGCAGCAGCTGCCGATACAAAACTACTTGAGGGCCATCGTAGATAATATTTTCATATTCATGATCATAAAGCTTGATTGACGTTCGCTTAAAGACCACAACCCAAGGCACAATCCTATGCCAGGCCTGCCCAAACCTCCCAATAACTCCGATATATGCAGCGTTACACCCATGGTAACATCTTGCTTCGTCACCAAAATGATATATTTGAGTAGAGTCCCTTATAAATTACGTCTCCTAGGCGGGACGTAATCCACTATCTTCTTCTTGCCGGAGATTTGCGCCTTTCTCCACTTGCAATACAACGTCACCGCGTCCTTTAAAACCACAAAGAGACATCCACCCGCCACAGTCCTACCCCATTTCGAATGCAAGAACCCACGCCCAGCATATCTATATCCCACACGCTGCCCAACCCATTTGGGAGGTAAGAAGATTTCCAGCAAATTCCCCATAACCGATGAAATCAGCGGAAAAGCCAAAGCACCTGTGATTTTGATAGCCGCCTGCGCGATGGACCAATTTCTGTGCAGTCCCCAGCCTTGACGATTTCCAGCGGCAGGTCGTTCACCAGCTTCGTCGGCAGCACCATCTCCTTGGGCATCTCCGACTGGTACATTCACATTCCCATTCAATCGCCCCTGCCAATTTGCACCCCCTCTTTGCTGTATTGGTGGGTGTTCCTCCTCATCCATTATTTCTAGCTCGAAGATAGCACGGTCATCGTCGTCTTCCATTTGTTGCCGAATTTGTTCTGCGGTTTCGCCCTCGCGGGGTTTTCTCTGAACGGCTAGGTCCCATTTTCTTTCTACATCAGCGAATGCATAACGGTAAAATTCGTTGTAAGCTGTTCGAAGGTATGGTAACGTCGCAAATGTAAGACCGGGCGAGGGAGGCCAGTGATAAATGTCGCGATGTGAGGGGTTGATAAAGTACTGTGGGGAAAACGTTAGCCTGAGACCTGAGTATTAAAGGAAAGGTATAGCATACAATTGATATCATGAGAGGAAAGACATAGTCTGACAACTTTGTCCTTGCCAGTACTATCGTTGGGCCGATTAAAGGGATAGTAGCCCAAGGTTTCCAATGTCTTAATGGCCCAGCTGCTATTTGCGGGAAGAATGGATCTGTACCCGTCATGAGGTTCCAAAGGGCATTCAGTGGACTTCGAGGCCGAGAAACAGCGAGACCCGCGTTTTCCCCCATATCCAACAGGATCCGAGTTGCATCCTCTTGTCCAAAGACAATGTATATTGTGTTCACACCATACACAAACAGACCCGCATACCCACAGCCCAAAATGCTACTTACGGCGGTTGGGAGGATGGCTTTCCTCGCCAGAGATTGAACACGATCATAGAAGTTGACTATGGGGTCTTGAGGCCGCTGGATCTTGATCTCTGCTTTGCACACCGGACAAACGATTTTATGGGGCGACGAGATGTCCCCCGTCTTGGGAGCTTCTTCGTCAGCAATCCATTCTAGCAGACACTCGTCATGAGCATCTAGAGAACATGGACACGCTTTCCTCCATTGTGTGTTTGGTTCATCTTCGGTCTCGTCCATTTGGCAAATCCAACACTTCTTAGGTTCGTTTTCTTCTGGTGGATGCGGCGATGGCGTTGGAGGAGAAACTGGAGCAGATTGGAACTGTTCGGAATAATTGACCCAGGAATCTAGAGCCATACCCGGCTCATCACCCGCTGTTGTATCTGCAGTTGTATCTGTAGTTGTATCCGACATGGCGGTCGCCTCTGATGGCCCTTCGGAGGTTGCGGCATGAGGCTGAATGGAGTGGAAGGCTCCTGGGACTTGTTGCGGAGCTGAAGACATTGTGATGGGATGGGGATAGAAAGCGGAGAGAGTTTAGGTTGGCTCAGCAATACTTCATCTTAGACGGGTTGTAAATTTGGATTGCTGGGAGGTCTGTTGGTACGTTGGTTTGAAGTCTGGTTGATACTGACGTTGAGTTGATCCTCGAGGCTCAGTGAGAGAACGGAGAGGAACCGGGGATCAGCCGTTGGTGTCTTGAAAGCCGAGGCAGCGCACCAGCCTTGTTGGCGGCTCACGCGAGGTTTTGGAAGAGTTGGAACTGAACCAATACAGCTCAACCGTTGCAATCCCTTTTTCTTTTTTTCTTTTTTTCTTCTTTTCTTTCCATGCCTTTTCACCATTCTGGATTTTGTTTCAGCTGTCAACTTACACTATACTTCAACTATCAACAGCTTCATTCTTTTCCCAATTTGGGCCGTTGAAGAGCCTCCTCTTGAGGCTGCAGCGCTCAATAGCGCTATCCCTGCAGGTGTCCTCGTACAACAGTGGAGAAGACCCTAAGACAGGGACGGCAAAAAAAGTAAAAAGCGTGCTTTGCATTAGGCGCCGATATCTATTTCATTGCTGCTTATGTTTTGCTCTTGCAATTGGTCTTTTTATACGTAGAGTACGCAATCTACAACTCGCATTATACGCCGTACTTGGGGTGCAATGGCACAGCCTGCACCTGGGAGGCAGAGTGAGGGTGTTGGATCGTCGAATGGAGACTGGCGCGCCGAGTCGCAAAACCCGGTCGTGAATCCCCCCTTCACCTCGACATCCTCACTCCGACTTGCTTCACTATCAAATTCTCTTCCGCAAGCTTGTTAGACTATATGTAGGCGCATCATGGTTCGACGACAGCCCCTTCTTATCGTTATCTTTCTTACTATATTTGTTGGAATAGTTTTTACAGGCCGCTATGGGGTTCGAGAAGGATCGCAGCTGAAGCCTCACATAGAAAAGGTCGAAGAAAAGGTCGGAAACTTTCTACGGCCAGCTTCGTCCGGGAAAAAGGTGCCACTGGAGCCATGTGAGGAACATCTGGGCTGGCTGGAACCATATTCCTTCTCCTACCCCATCAACTACGTCTCGCGCGATATCGTCGCCATCCCTTCTCCAGAGAAGCAACGTCCCGCCCTCACCAATATCGATGAGCCCCTTCTCGCAGACTTCAATGTCGTCGATTTATCCCAGTCGCAGATTCTCAAGAGTCCCAAATGCCTACCTCCGCTATCGCTCAATGTTTCTCGAGTGGCAGTGTCACCACCAGATGCTTCGAATATGATTTTTGGACTACAAACTACAATGGGTCGTCTCAAGAGCACAGTCAAGCATCTTGCTCGCTGGCTGCCGAACACAAACGCAAGACTTTACGCCATTGTCATCGAGTCCGAGGAATCTGCCGCAGACGATGCAGAGATGGCAGCGTTGGAAAAGGACTTTGCGGACCAGGGGATGAACGTTACGGTCATGCACCCCGTGAGCCCTGTCGACGGCTTCGCCCAAAGATATTTCTCATTGGTGAGTGTCATGTATAAAGCCAGGGACAAAAAGACAGATTGGATGGTGTGTATAGACGACGATACCTTCTTCCCCAGCATGCACGATTTGGTGGAAATGCTCAAAGATCACGACCCAAAGAAACCACAATACATCGGGTCCTTGAGTGAAGACTGGTGGGCTGTCAATCACTACGGACTGATGGGTTTTGGTGGTGCTGGAATACTACTTTCGACGCCACTCGCAAAGGTGGTGGATGAGTTTACTCCAGAAGACAAACAACATTTACGTACAAGTGCAGGAGATATCAGTGTGATGGATTGTATATATGCACATTCGACGACAAAACTCACACACATTGCGGGATTACATCAAGTGGACATGCATGGGGATCTTTCTGGTTTCTACGAATCCGGAAGAGAAATGCTCTCTCTACATCATTGGAAAGAAGGAAGTGCTGCGGGATATAAGCTCGAGATGGAGAAGATGCACTTGGTGGCCGACATTTGCGACAATTGCTTCTTGCAACGATGGCATTTCAACAACGAATTCATACTCAGCAACGGCTTTTCGATAGCACAATACCCACAAGGTCAAATTTCTGGAAAGAAGCCTGGTGGTGTTTTGGGTACAGGTGTTGGTGGAGTTGTTGACAAAATTGACCTCCAAGCGATGGAACATACTTGGGGAGACGATATCAATGTTCTCCATTCGCTTGCGCCAATTCGAGAAAAAGTTCCAGACGATGTTAAAGTTGGATACAAATTGTTGGATAGCATGTTGGTCGACAGTGACCCAGAAGGTCACAAGATAAAAGATACGGTGAGACAGGTATATTTCAAGGAAGGTGGCGAAGGAGAGAAGGATACTGTTATGGTTTTGAATTGGCATGCTGGGTCTATACCAGAACCGCCACCTGCAGCCGAGAACCCATAAGGGAGGAACACTTATTATATACACCAAGCCCAGTAATATGGGCTTCGCATTTTGGAACGGCGTTACTGGCATTCGAAGGAGGCATTGTTCGTGTTTTTAGGATACCTTGGGAGATTGTTCCGTCGTTTAGGATATTTTTATCTTGGATTGAAAGAGGGGTTTGATAGGGACACGATATACTAATAGCATTATAATACTGTATAAAAATGAGTATCACGATTATCAGGTTCCCTTTCTTTTGTTTTTCCAGTTTTTCCTTCGTTCTACTTCGTTCTACTTCGTCAACTTCTTCAAAGCCCCACATGGAAAAAGCCCCACTCAGATATCTGATCTCCTCGAGTGAGTGAGAAGATATAAGAATATCAAGAACTCCTTCGAGAATCGATTGAACAGAAAGAAAATGTGCAAGTGTGCAGGTATCAAGATTCAAAACTCAATTGATCCAAGCTTGCGATCAATTAATCAAGATCTCTGAGGGGTTGCTGCAGACTTAATTGTTTACAGTGGGGCTTGATATTGAACTCGTGGGGGGCTACAAATCGGAATTCTGCCCTTCGATCCAGTTTTTCTCCCTCGCGTCGAGGTTTAATTTAATTCCCGATGTTAGATCGGGAATGTCATACTTATGACAAGCTACTTACCCAATTCGATTGTCTTGCGAATCCTATCTAAGTGAACGGTTCAATGACCGGAAAATCCACCTTAGTGGGACATCTGGGACTAAGTGCGGGGCAAAACGGTCGAGCGGGGCAGCTACTATCATCATTGAGGCTGGATCTTGTTTAATTCCTTCTTTCCTCCCACTTTTAGAAATATCTTCTCTCTTTCTCTCCTTCCCTCTTGAATTTCACAAAAAGTTGTTGAAAGAAAGAAGGAAAGATGTCGATCCACCGTAACCCCCCTTTCAGAGCCGAGCATCTAGGTTCTCTCTTGAGACCTAAGGATTTCTTGAAGAAGAGGGCGGCCTTTGAGAGTAAGGAGATTGGACAGGATGAGTTGACCAAGGCTGAGAATGAGGCTATTAATGAGGTTGTTGAGGTGCAGAAAGAGGCGAGGTTTAGTGCTATTACTGATGGGGAGTATCGGTATGTTACCCTTTCCCCTCCTCTTCCACATTTGATTTGAGTTTGAAATGGGTTTGCTTTTGAGTTGAGATTGAATTGAGACCAACGAAAAAAACAGACGAGCAGTCTTCTGGGGAACCTTCTTCGAAGAACTTCAAGGCATGACCGAAATCCGCAACCCCTCAATGGATCTCTTCCGTCCCTACGTCCCCGACATCGCAGGCTTCATCGAGAAAGGTCATAAACCGGGACAATCATGTCTCTGTACCTCCAAAATCTCCCACAAAGGAAAATCTACACTCGTCGATCAATTCGAGTATCTCAAGACTTTAACTCCAAAAGAGAAATGGGGTGAGATTAAATTGACCATGATTGCGCCTCCTTGGTATCATTTGAGATATAAGGATGGCAAGGCATACCCTAAGGATGTTTATAATGATGATGAGGAGTACTTTGCGGATATTGCGAAGGCGGTTAGTACAGAGTTGGATATTCTTTACGAGGCGGGCGTGAGGAATGTGCAATTTGATGATCCTAATTTTGCTTGTAAGATTCCCCTTTTCTCTCTCCCCTAATTTCGTATCAAAATTTGTGATACAAACGTAATACTGACGAGAACCCTAGATTTCTGCTCCGAGAAAATGCTCTCCGGCTGGATCGAAGACAAAACCAACACCAAAACCGCCGAACAAACCCTCGACTCGTACATAAAATGCTACAACGACTCCATCGCCTCCCACACCTCCAAAATCCACTTCGGCCTCCACATCTGTCGTGGAAACTTCATGGGCTCCCGCCACTTCTCCGAAGGCGGTTACGATCGTATCGCCACAAAGCTATTCCAAGATCTGAACGTGGCAACCTATTACCTCGAATACGACACCCCTCGCGCCGGCGGCTTCGAACCTCTTCTGCATTTGCCAAAACATAAGAATGTTATCCTTGGCGTTATTACGAGTAAATTCCCGGAATTGGAGGATAAGGAGAAGATGAAGGAGAGGATCTTTGATGCTGCGGATGTTATTGCGAAGGGGGCGGGGACGGATAGGAAGGAAGCGCTTGGGAGGATGGGTGTTAGTCCGCAGTGTGGGTTTGCTAGTCATGAGGAGGGGAATCTTTTGGGGTGGGAGGATATGAAGAATAAGTTGAAGCTTGTTAGGAGTATTGCTGATGATGTTTGGCCTGGGGAGCAATAGGTTTGATTCTCCTTTAAATTTGGGAAGGTGGTATATGGTCCTGGGAGACGGCGAAGAACGAATCAACCTCGGCATAAAAAGTATTTGAGTAAAAAAATTCAAAAGTTCAACACTTGAAATTTGAACAAGTAGAGTCCTGTCATTGAATGGGTGAACTTGAGGATAGCAAACCTTCGTACCTAAGAGAACGTGAGGAAGTGACTACCCTCCCACAAACCGAGCAAAGGAGAGAAATCAATTAGCGAGACTTTCCGAAAGCTCCCAGAACTAACAAACCCAGAACTCAAGAAGGGTTGAAACTCAACTTGCCGACATTCCCGAATTCACACACCACGGCATGCCTATCCGAGTAACGCGATTTCTCAAGTTTGGTTCAACGGGGGCTTGGGCATTCGTGAGGGTTCGCTACCAACATCTACTCAAGAGACAAGATAAAATCAGCCCGTGGCAGTTCAAAGTTCGAGCTCTGCTTTCGAGTACAAACAGAACCCACGCATTAATCTAGAACAAAATTTGAAATTCGGTACTCCATACAAAACTACTTACCTCACTCCTACGTGAAAATCCCCGATCAGGATCCCCATCCTAACATCTTCATCTACAACCAACCAAACCCATTGGTCCCCTCGGATCTCACTTCGCTCAATCCCCTTTTGCACAAGCTAGTGCATTTACTTCCCTTCTGCCTACCTTCCCAACCCCCCCCCCCCCCTCAACTCCTGTCGTAAATCGGTTATCGGCTCTGTAACAAATGCACAGTCAAGCATTGGTAAGAATCTCATAAAAATCCGTCCACTTCACCACCTAAAGAACATCTCATTTCTCGCGATAAAAAACTAAGGCAAGAACTCACGATATCGCTCTACTTTGAGAATAGTACCCAGTTCAATAGTACAACATACGACCAGAAATGAAGAAGTTCCGTAATGATCCCTGTATATTTTCGGGAAGGAAAAGCTTGGTTCCTGAGTGGAGCATGTATAACAGAGTAAATATCAACTTATTGGGTTGATCGTCCACTAGGAAGTGCAACCATGAAATGATTGATTTTTCGTCACCTTCCGAGTAATTTTATAGGAAACCATACTTGAGTTGTTTTGGTAATGGCATGGTAGGAGAAAGCTTAGCCTCCCCTCCCCATGTCAAAAAGCGATACCAAGAAGATAGAAGGAAAGACAGAAAGAAGTTGCTGGCCAAAAACCTAGATATGAAGGTGGACATCCTTTCAAGAAAGGGGAGCAATAGTGCAATTTCCAAATTCCCAATGTCCACACAGAAACAAGCGAGTAACTATGTACCCCACAACCCTCCCCTGAATACCACCCCCCTTACCTCTGTCCTGCATCGATAAACGCTCATCCCGCAGACTCGCAGAATCCACGGAAAGAATGACAGATACTCTACACCACTTAGAGAAGGTAGAACAGGTCCCATGCAGAAAAAAGGGAATAGTACCACTATGGATGATATGAAATTTCATTCATGATCTTTTGTGGGGTAATTTAGCCTATAAACTCGGTGGGATCCGAGAATGGTTTGTGAGAGGGAAGGTGTGCCCTGATATTTTGCCGGATTTGGAAGGATTTTGGCACGTGGTGATGGGTTTGTTGGAGTTTTGATTTTGTGTATATATGAGGGTGTAAGGCGGTTCTTGGAGGAGGTATCTGGATTTTGAATTAGCTTGATATCTATTGGATTTTCTTCTCTATCAAAATTAGATCATTTTTGAAGTAACAAGACGCAATCATGATTCCGATATTTTCTCTTACTGCGCTTTTACTAGCAGCAGTCCCTGCTCTTGCTTGGGATACTCCAAGTTGTATGTCTCCAAAACCAGTTTCCTTTCCCAAAACCTAACATGAGTAGATTGTGCATCAAATGAAGACAGTCTTTCCAGCCTCCTACAGCCGTAAGTAAACCCCCATAATAGTTAAAACGCAAAAAGGCCAAATACTAGCCTCCAACCAGCTCCCAATCCTTCGACGCCTCAGCGTACTGTTCCCAATTCCTCGGTCCAACATCGTACATCCACACAGCCGTCACAACTATAACCGGCCCAACAAAAACCCTCACCTCGATCACAAGAACCACAACAACATCAACAAGCATCAACACAATCTCCAGCACAGTAACAGCACTATGTCCCACCCCAGCTGCGAATTCAAACCTCCAATGCAATATCTCTGGAAACGGAAATTCCAATAATTTAATTTCATACAAGGAACCACTTGATTCCATATCTTGCCATCAGGAGTGTTTGGGTATGGACACTTGCAAGAGTTTTCAGATTGTGAATGACAATGGGTTGACGCGGTGTAATTTTTATAATGACGATGTTGCGGCGGTTGGATTTCCTGATTCGAAGAACGTGGCTTTCTTGTTTGATAGGGGGTGTGGGAATTTGTTGCCTGTATGTTCTTCCCCTCCCCTATTTCGCTCAACTCGAGCAGTATTGGTAGAGATTAAGGATGAAGAGAAACTAACAAGAAACAGGCAGGATGTTCAGCACCATCGCCAGCTGCTACGACAGCAGCTCCAGCTCCGCCGGCAGCACTCATGAGACGAGATGATATTCCATTCCCAACCTTCCTTCATATGGGAGCGGAGGCATTATACATTCTGTGTTCTTGCGTCGTTACGAGCGCCAACCCGACGAAGACTATTATTCAGAGTGACACACTTAGTGTGAACAGCTATACATCGGTCACTAGGGTGGCGACGAATGTATTTACTGTGACGGAGAATCCGAACTGGAGTACGGTATACACAAGCGCTTCATAGGTTATTGGCGAGACAAGTGATGAGAGATGAGAAAATTTGGAATGTATGTAATCATAATGGGAGGTGGTTTTTAGAGAAGAAGGCGGTAAAAGATATGGATTTGGGAGTTTATTGGGGACACTTGCTTTGGGATATGCGCAAAATGATTATCATGTTTCTCGAAACACTAGTTCTCCTTCATGTGTGAAGTCTGTAATTCCTCCATGATAACTGTATAGGCAGGACATGAGGAACAAAATATCCATGCAAGGAACTGTACACTGACTGACACCACGAAACTTCCAACGAGAAAGAAATAATGACAGAATGGCAAAATGGATACTCTTGGCGAAAGGGATCTCCTTCAAGAATCCTCTCAATTCCCTCAATCCCAAGAACGCACACAGAAATGAAAAAGAGACGAGCAAAAACAGCAGATGGAAAAAATCAAACCTCAACTCACCTGATCCCCCTCCTCTATCTCGGACACCTCATTCCGCCGGCTTCCCAACCCGAAAGAATCCTATCCTAAAGGAAATGCCGTGAACCCGCAAATCCGTCTTCCCGCCCAAGAAACCTCAGATACCCGTCTCTCACCCCCCAAAACGTCCCATTACTCAACAAATACCGCCCCATACCAGGCCAAAAATCATACCACACCCCTCCTATCTGGCCACATTGCCATCTCTCTCCAGGGGATGGAAATCTTTATCCGACGGGCGGATAGTCTCGGCTTCTATGCGATGTGCAACAAAGCCTCGTTTGGGGTTTTGAGATGTAGGTTTCGGGGGAGGATGTGGCGGATAAGAAAATTGATTTGGAGATGATAGGGGGAAGGCGGATATTTGTTTAGGAGGTGGGTGGTTTTTGGGTTGGGATTTATTTCGGGGTTCGGATGCTCGGAAGCGGCACGGAATGGGAACGGCTTCTGACTAACCTACTCTTTTTGGAGCATCGATTGTGCCTTCGAAACTTCCGCTCAAGAGTATGGTGTCTCCTTTTGCCATTGACAACACCCTACCTCCATAGCGATATCTCTTTTGAACAGCTCTGCTTGTGCTTGATCGTTGATAAATCTCTGAGAATAATGAAGGCAATACTTCGTCCCAAGTATAGACGCCATGCAAAGATACCATGGCTAACTGATTGCTAAGTGCTGGCGGAATCCTCAAGGAATCCACGATCAAGCATGGGTAAGGTCTGATCGATGATCCCCTAGGTGGTTGGTCAGCCTGCAAAGAGCTTGCGTTGAGGCCCAATAGGAAACCACTGGAAGAGAAACCACCCCCTTCTCCCTGGCGATTTGACTTCAACGACAAAAATCGTATATATTAGGGCTATGCTCTGGAGGTGAGCAAAGTCATGCCTTCCCTCACACCGCGAGGTCGAGGCAAGTGGGAAAGAGCGACCTCAAGTCCATCTCTAGCCTTATCTTGGTCCTGAAGTGGTCAAACTGAGGTCAAGTCTGAAGATGTTACTCGCGGGCTAATTACAGGTACATCTCGTCGAGACCCCAAGTTGAAGAGCATGCTGTCGACAAGCAAGGCGAGGCGTCCTTTTGGCTTCAGTGCTGCCGATGAGGCACGCAAAGAGCTTGACGACGGGAAGGGCAAATCAAAGCTACGCCATGTATCTGCTACATTTGTTCAAAGGTGCTACCTATTTCAAAGAGTTGAAAAAAGGCAACCACGGTACTGGAAACTCTCACCCCCCCCCCCCCCCCCCCCCCCCCCCCCCGGGCCATCCATTTTTGAAGACGATAAAGCATAGGTATATATCCATGGGGAGAAAGGGGGGGAAGGAACGACTTCAACCTATAACCCGAGATAGCCTAGGTAGGGAAGGATAAATCTCGCTCCGACGTGGTCGGGTTGAGGTTTGAGGAAAGAAAAAGCTTGACCCAATCGGTTGTAGCCCCTTTTTTCAGTCTCGACGGGAGGCTGTTCAACTTGGAAACTGGACGCTCTCTAGAACGCTGCCCCCAAGAACTACTTGGACCCAAAAACCAAAGAATGGTCAAGAACTCAGTCACGCTCTGCGTATATTCTGATCTACAATCAATTATAAACAAGGAGCGACCTCGAGACCTGCGGGATCAAGGACACTCTTTTTCCATTTTTCTTTTCTTTTCATTTTGGGAGTTGATGCAAATCCCAACTGCGGCCACTAGAAGCTAAGGGGCTCTACATGGACCTAATAAGGAGCAGTAGTTAAGAGCTCGGGCATTCCAGGCTACTCTGGGTGCAATAACAGAACAGCAAATACCATTGGTGGAAGAGCAAGTTTGAAAGAAGAGAGAAAAGTACAAGTGTATATATGGTATTGTACTTCCTTGAGCGAATTGTGCGAACCTATCTACGTTCTTGCAACAGTTCTGAACCAATTATCACCTCAGGGTCTACCTAGGACGCGAAAAGCAGGGCGGTGCAGCATCTTGTCTGCGCGTGAGGGCGGCATCAACCTTGATGGTTGCTCCTTCCCGCGTTGCTGCTCACGCGTCACCTCAACCTCTCATGGGGGAGACGTTCGCCGTTCCCTTGCTCTCCCCAGCAAAATAACAATCCACCACGATAAGTCAAGCCCCCTCATCCCCACCATGGCTCGCATCAAGGCAGAAGTCATTGACCTTACAGATTCTGCACCTGTCCCTTCTCACAAACGCAACCTGCAACTCTTGGAGGAGGCCTTTGGAGTCAGCGGTACAGAAGATATTGAAGAACCATCTCGCAAGCGTGCTCGCCCACTTACGCTCGAGGACATATATCGCTCCAGGCTTCCGCCTACGAATGATAGAGATGCTGACGCCTTCACTTATCGAAATGTTGACGTGCCAGTTAATCGCAGAACGACAGACAGCCACACCTTGAACTACGATGACCCTGCCGCTGGTTCTCTTTATGAAGAGACTGAGAGCCAAAAATTATCCTACAACGGACAACCCGGTCGTTGTCCTAAAACTCTGTTCAGTTACGAAGAGACGGAAAGCCAGACCTGGGACTCTGATACCGATGCCTTTCGTTATCTCGTTGACAGAAACCCATTCCAGGACCCATGGACCAAGGGAGATGAGTATGTTGGTGACCTTCGAACCCAAATCCAAGAGTTGCAGGATTTCCTAGTCAAGGAGACAGGCCAAAAAAGTATTGAATTCCTCTCAAGTTTTGATCACCCACTTATTATTTCTTAGGAGCTTCATTCTCTGCCTACCGTATTTATGAAGACATTGGCGTTGTAAATCTGCTCGATCCATTGCCTTCTGATTACGAAAGACAACTTCAGTGGCTCTATGAGTTTATCATCACGGAACGCTTGGTTTTAAGTCAGCGAGACGCGTGCAAAACAATATTGAGGCATGCTAACATTGTTGAACAGAAACCCCCGATTCCATTCGACGTAACCTCGACAATCAATTTGGAGCAGATAAGGTTCTTGCCGATGCAATCTACGAGGCAATTGATGAAAAGTACGCCATCTGGGCAGCATTGATTGAGAGCGGCCAAGGAGAATCATCAGACGACCTCAGCAGAGTAATGTGCCAATACGTCAGAGATATTGACCACCTATCATACGTTGGAGCACGTGGATTACAACTCGCTTGGGACTTGATCATTTACCTCGGAAAGCACACCTACGCAAAATTGGAAAATGGGGGTGCTGGATTTGGCTATCGACCAAGTGACAAACTCATCGATGATCTGTGCTGCGAGTTGGCGAAGAGGAGGAAAAATAAAAGGAAGGGTTGGAGGCCAAAGGACGAGTTGCTTGACCTTTTGGGTCATGCCATGGATTTGTCTATGCGCTTCTGGGAAGATCCCAAATATCCAGGAGAGTGTGCATTGTTTCGTAACTCCATCGATCTCTTGGAATGCTATGTCGAGAGTCGGTTGATTTCGGGAGAGGAAAATATTCTGCTCGATTACGGCGATCATTGAGCGAGTGTTACTGAAGGGATTTAGGAGACGAATACGGCAACATCAAATACTGTATGAAATTAGAAGGACATTGCGGCATGGGGTGAGTCATGATGAAGATTGTTTACTTTTCGCTAAATAATGAAGTTTTGTTGGGGAATTAATGCTGAAACAAACAGAGGACGAGACCATGACGCGAGGAGATACAAATATGTAAATGAAGAAAATGTCTGGGCTTCAAAATTGATACCAGTTGGCAGTATTGTTGGGGCCCACCCCCCAAAAAAACCGTCAATTGACGACTTACCTTGATAGGTGTTGACTAGACAAATAAATGAAAGCACTTTTGAGAGTTATTGATTACACAGAAAAAGTCTCAAAGTATCCAGCGCCAATCAGTGTGGGGAACGAGTAGAGTAGAGTAGAGTAGTGGGTACCTACTCTACTCTACTCTACTCTACAATACTCTGAGTAACTCAGGAGTACTACTTGAGCAGTGCGGGCCGTGTCGGACCGAGTCGGGACGGGGTTCGGAGATGGCTTCGGGAGTGGCGTCGTTGAGACTAAGGAGGATAAAAAGATAGGAGAGAAGGAGGAGAAGTCTGAAGAAGTTCACTTGAAATAATTACTTTATTATTAGTTAGATAGTAATCTTCTGGCTTATGCTTATATTTCTCTTACAAGTATAGCTAATTTACCTATCTACGTGGTTTCTATACTACCTAGATTACTACTTGAGTAGTCTCAAGTAACTACTCTACTCTACTCAAAGGACTAGCTACTCAGACTTTACTCTACTCTACTCTGAGTGATTCAGAGTACTATTTGAGTACTTGAGTAGTCTTTGCCCACACTGGCGCTAATATCTCCACATCTTTGCAGCCGGGCGATTCTTCTCACTTTGCTGATGAATTTGCCTGATATGCAGAGCTGATTGGCCCAAATATCCCGCCTCACTTCTTGGAGAGCGGAGAAGAAGTATATTTCCCAAACTGGTCACCGGGTTATGGATTTGCTTACGTCATGTTCAGTGACCAGTGAGCCTCATCCACGTGAAATATCTTTAAAGTCAACCCTTTGCCGTTTCCTTCTGTCTTTGAATCATGTTCTTTATTGCTACCTAGTATATTTTGTTTTATGTTCATTTTTAACATTCATTGCCAGAACACAAATATGGAGAACCTGGATTTTTACTCCGACGGGGCTAACAATTACTTCGATGGATTGCATGATATACCACCACTCTTTGGAGACCCATCTTTGGATCTAGATTTCATCTTCGATCTACCGGATCCCAGCGTGTTTGCGGGGCTTCCAGTTGACTACGACATGGTATTCGATGACCCACAAGCTATGCCTTCTAGGACTGGGTCCCCAGACGCAATATCGGCGAATAACTCGATTGAAACCTCATCATCAGGTTCTAGTTTCATGGATCCCGAGGGCTATCTTCCTGCAGATATTCAGAGTACAGCCAACACCGATCTACAGAATCAACGTACCATGGGGATTTCTCCGAACAAGGCCAATGACCTAAACACAAGAAAAAGGTCTTGGAATGAAGGTATTGTCATATTCTCGGCTGACGGAGGTAAAGAAGTACGTCCTAGGCGTAGAAAAGCATTCTCGGAATCTAGGAAAAAGGAGGTTGCCCGGAATAGACTCGTTAGTGCATGCACTCAGTGCAAACTCCGGAAGGGACGTGTAAGTTGATGGAACTCCCTTTTGATTTAAAACCGCACTGATACTTTCAACAAGTGCAATTTCGGAATACCTTGTGAGCACTGTATCAAACGTGCTGGAAGTATCGCACTTGGACAAGAAATTTGTAAAAGACAGACCCTTGTCAACACGAGGTTTGATCATTTAGGTATGTTCAGGTTTTTAATTTCAGAGAATTGAGACGGCTAAACAATGTAGATATGTTTCAAATATCTGCTCGAAATGCAGAATTAGCGACTTATATGTCGACTTGCAGTAAAACACCAATGGGGGAGTTTTACGTTGGATACCTCCCTGTTTACGACGAAGATTTGTCTAGCACCTTCATTCGAGTCCCCGTTGTGGAATTCGAATGTACGTCAGATATCACCTTGTTACATTTTTATGCCACATACAATATGTGTGATTACTATTCCACCAACGGCTTACCACATCTCATTGCGCCAGGGTATTTGCCAACGCTGGAGTGGCTGAAGAATGCATACAAAATCTCAGTTCGGTCTCGAGAAAGTTCGACACATACTGGTCGAGGGCCACTTTCTGGATTAGACGATGCATTGACAGACTTTTCCAACCATTATTGGGAATCGAATAAGCTCCTACCTCAGGTACGTACCATGCTGCATCACCTTTAACTCATGCTGGTTCTTAATTCATCCCCACTGCCGATTTTGTTTAAACGGGAGTAAGTGACATGCTGATTCTAACATGTTCAAGCAAAAATTGATTAAGAAGTGCTTGGACTTGAAACTTTTGCTCGACTTGTCCTCAAAGATGTCATTCACGAGAAACTCACTTTCCACGGAAGAGGGTCTCCATATTACAACGTTACCCATCCACCGACAGCTGAAGTCAATCGTCTGTAAGGAGATCGTCACACTTGAGCTAGAAATCCTCTCCGAGATTGACAGACTCGTTTCTGGTGCATCTCAGTGTATAGGAAGAGAAAACCCGTTAGGGATTTGGGTTGTCCTGTGGCTCTTGATGTTGGGATATCACCACTACATGATTCTCGTGGGGTTCAGACGAAAGAAAGGTACGGTCTCCCAATATTTTATGACACATGAGAGGCATGCTAACCTTTCGTAAGATTCCCCGCAGATATACGGATTAACTAAACACATATACAACGCGATAACATCCGTCTACAACGGCCTGTTCAAAACCACCTCTCCTCTTACCTTGGACTGGCGTACTGAGGAGGTATCTCATTTACTCGGAAATGACCCGGAACTTATCAGGTTGTTCTGTAATGTCAAGACGGAGGTTTTTTGGTTCCGTATGTCCCTCCCTCTACCTTTAATTGTTGAGAAACCAAGATTAGGTGCTGACGATTTGGGTATTGACAGAAGCTACTGCGAATGAACTCAGGGCTGAAGATAAATTGTTTATGAAACTTGTTGTGGAGAATGATAATAGACTTTTGAAGGCGCATACGAAGGCTGCGAAGAAAAGGGGGGTGATTTAGAATTGGCGTCGTTGAGTTTTAATATGGTATTCTGGCAAGGCAGGGTAGGACGGCAAGATAATGATTTATAGGGGGTGTGTTTCATTTCTTATAGGGCGTTTGGGAAGTGCTAGAATCTAGTTTCTTCTTCTTTCCTTTTCTTTCGTGTCTTGATAACTATTACGCACTTAGCTTAGTCGGTCTTGCAACATGAAGTGTTGTCGTTTGTTAGTCTGGTTATCGTGGGTGCTCTTTGTTTTCATCATAGTTCATTTCACGATGAGAATGAGAGCTTGGATTTTGGAAGAGAGCTGAAAACTGACCCAAATTCCCGAGCCAAATACTCGACTGAGCCTCTGAATACGAACGCGGGTGTAAATTGGATGGTGATTCGGTTTCAAGTATATTGATCTGGTATGCTTTATCCCCCGATTATTGTCTAGACGTACAATAAATTCGCTATAATTAACCTCTAAAGTTTGTTGAAATGACTTAAGTATTCTATATTGTTTAGGAGATTTCTATTAATTAAACTTTATTTTAAGAGTACCTAATACTCTGTACTTGAAATAATTTGGGACATTAATTACTTGATTTAATTATTCCAATATTCTCGGACAATATGATTGTCGTTACATATTTCTGGTGAATAGCACCTTGTACGACAGCCTAGTTGATCCACATGCTTTAGCTCATGTGAGTGGCTTGCCACTCACATACTTAAGCTCACAGGATCCTACCCCTCTTTCCATTTACTCTTCATGCAATAAAGATACAGGAATACAACCACTTGTTGCATCACACTTTATGACTACCAATTCATACCAACAATGATATAATAGCGTAACTTACTAGACTGACTACTTAACACTATAAAATAGTAACGTGATTGGTCAATTCTGAAATTAGTGAATAAAGCATACTAGGTAGAATAACTTCGTTAGGGAAAGAAATTTTAGGGTGAAGTCCCTTGGACCTAGTCTAGGAGGCTTCTCTAGTCAATTCTTGTTTTCTTGTGTCCAATGGTTAGTTATTATATGGCACCATGATTTATCTTTGTAGAATTCCACTTCACGACGAGAATAAGAGCTTAGACTTTGAAAGAGAGCCGAAAAAAACTCAAATTTAAGAGAAAGACAAGACTAAGCCTCCATCTATTCTCAATAATGCAAGTAACGACCGTGTCGAAGAGTTCACTCCCATGTTCGCGTGATCACTTCCCATTATGCCATCCAATGTCTCCTCTTCAAAACCCCAATTCCGAGTTTTCGTCGCCTTCTACGAGATCAGTCTCTCATATCGTTTCCACCTTGGGGTCCCCTTTGATGACGTTTGTTATAACCGCTTCGACCATCGATGCCGATTTCTTGTCGCTTGTTGTGACTACTTTGGCCGTTGGTGCTAATATCTTGACGTTTAATCTCTACAACAGGAAGGACTGGAGTTGGGTTCGGTTCTATATGTTAAAGAATTGTGAGTGTTTGCCAAAAGAGAGGAAGTAGTAGTTTAAGAGTTTGAGGATAACCGAGAAGCTTACCCGTAATTGGCACAGAAATCGCTAAAGTGGCCAATGCGATGGTGAATATGAGGGAGTACTTCATCATGGAGGGAGTTGGGTTTTATTTCGAAATCGAGGGTTTCTTAGAAAGCCTGCCTCTAAGTAGGACTGTGCGAGTGGTGCTTCTTGACCAACTCTTCGGAGACAGCAAAATATATACACAAAGTAATCCATGCCTTCGCAGCCTTTTTCACACACTCAAACCCCCTCCCCCCTTCTCATTCTAGTGCGTAACGTCATGTGCAGCGCAAGCGAGTCACTCGCTTCGTTGCATAAGCTCTCGCCGCAGCCTCTAAAGAGGGGAGATAGTGTACTCGAACACTTATTGGTCAAAATCACATGTGAGAGAAATATGTGATCATAATATGGCAATCATTTCCATCAGATTCAATTAATAGCGTTTTATAAAGGGACGGGCAACGACGTTCGGTTTTGCACCTTTGGTTTTGCCGCCTATTAGGAAGCTTCTGCCATAATATTGGCTTGCAAATAAGCGAAGGCGGCGATGAAACTTATTGTTGGTCCCTCAAGGTTTATGCAAAAAGCCACAGAAATTTCGGTATTAGTTTGTACCTCGCATGGAGCTGAAGACGGAAAAGACACTGCATCTAAAGTTTTGATAAGGGCTGAAGTTGTGTTTGCAGATGAGAGAATTGGAAGAGGGGTTTGAGCAAATTTCTTGTAACCTACTCTTTTAGACTCCAAAACTGGATGTTTATGTAGACGTGGTAGAGTAGGTACTTAATTTAAGCGAGTGTCAAATCCCAACATTGCACCTGAAAATTGCCCAATGTAGTTTCCTTCGACACTCAGAGCAATATCTTTGAGTGAATAATGCTTGGGTGTAAATTGAAAGATCCCACAATCTCTTCCAATCAACCTAATACCATGTTATGTCACATCATTGGTTGTGCTCAACTGTGCATAATTTTACCCTTTTAGGAAGTATGCGAGGGAATGGTGTTTAAACTTGACAAGTCAGAATACCATTTCCTCTTTGCTACGTGCTGTGCCTTCTTGTGTGACCAATTTGTTGCTTGGATTGGGGGAAGGGGGGGGAGAGGTCACATGATAGTACCTATGAGTGAACCTCTCAATGCCGAGACCTATCAGTATCAACTCAATGGATTTGGAACTAGTAAATAGACCTTTTGAATGTTCTGAAACCTCACTATCAAGCTTCTAGGTATTGAGAAACATAAAGGAAAGAGTGAACAAAAAAGTAAGAGATTTCGCTACCATTGAGCACTCAAAATCTGTCTTTCTACGCCTCTCAACACACGAGTCCTCTAAGGCTTGTTGGAGGCATAATTAGAATGGGGGTCAAATACTTGGGACACACCGTGAATTTCAGTCTACGATTTTGAACAAGTCACAGGCAATGCATTGAGGCTTTTTGTGCCATGTCCCATTGAAAGGCCTTCCAGCCTCTAGTAATGAATTGTGAGGAGTGAGTATGTACTTCATGATGATTCTGTCACCTGACTTTAGGGTAGAACCGTAACAAAACTGCTAAACTTCAAATTTGGTAAGAAAAAGCCTCATCTTAACTGGTGGGAGAATTGTACTAGAAAGGCAAATGCTTTGTTCCTCTCTTGTGGCAAAACGAAACCTTATTCCTAACAAAGTAAAAATTCAAGCTATGCAATGAAAGACAACGAGTGATTTGGGAAACAATATGATTATCTTCCCGGCTTTTTGAACTGTTGGTATGACTTGGTAGTCATAAAGTGTGATGCAACAAGTGGTTGTATTCCTATATCTTATGCATCAAGAATAAAGCAGAAAAAGAGGTGGCATCCCACGGGCTTAGGTATGTGAGTAGCAAGCCACTCACATGAACCTAAGCATGTAGATCCACCATTCCATAAGCTTAGGTATGTGAGAAGCGAGCCCCTTACATGAACCTAGCACGTGGATCTCCCGGGACATACAGTCACTTGCAAAACCGGCTTCTCCTCTATTGAAGCAATTAAAAACTTTATCTCGCTTACGACTAGAATCTGCTCTTATTCTAGCCCTTGCAAAATCTAGTCTAGCTCTGACTAGTAAGATAAGATATTTACTCCAACTAATTACAATCATGAATTTGAATGAGAAAAAGTAATATGCTGCATAGTCCACCTAGTCCATTGTTAAGTAGTCACCTAAAGTATGAGTTAATGTAGAGAAAGTAAGTAAATAATTCATTCCTTTGCGATTTGCATTCTAGGTACAGTACAGTCTCTCCAAATCATCCAAGAACCTCTCTTGACCTATAGCGAATCAGGGGCTTCCTGTTGCCAGTGGTTGAGAGCTTGAAGCGAAGACCTTGTATTAGGATGATCTTTACCTAAGCAACTTATCTGGCATTTGACACATTCGGTTAATAATGTTAATGCTTCTGCAGATTTACCTTGACTTCTCCAGGTAAAGGCTAGGTTGGCCATGCTAGTCAGCGTGGAAGGATGGTCAACTCCCAGCTTCGTCTTGCGAGTCTCCATCACTTGTACCTCCAGCTTTTCCGCCTCCTCCCATCGGCCTTGGTTCCTGTACGTCGACGCTAGGTTACCCATGCTAGACAGTGTGTCTAGATGGTCAACTCCTAGCTTTGTCTTGCTTGTCTCCATCACTTGCACCTCTAGCTTTTCCGCCTCCTCCCATCGACCTTGGTTCCAAAACGTCGACGCCAGGTTGGCCATGCTAGTCAGTGTGTCTGGATGGTCAACTCCCAGCTTTGTCTTACGAATCTCAAATGTCTCGAGAAATTGCCCTTCTGCTTCGTTATACCGGCCATCGGTATACAGACACATCCCATATCTCCATACTAGCTGAATTCTATTGGCTGAATCTTGATTAATAGCATCAGATATAAGTGTATATCGTATATGTGGAAGATACATCCTCTATAAGTTTCGATTTTGGTGGCTATGGTCAGGAAAAACTTGTTCTAATCGCGTAATAGCCTGTTTAGTCCAATGGGCGATAACTTCTTGTTTCCGAAGCCAATTCCGTGTTGCAAGATACACCAGCCGATGAAGATCAAGAGCTTGATCAGCCGGTCGCTTAATGAGAAACGAGTATGCGTCGAGAGTCCCGATGGCCTCTGTCTCCTTCTTCCGAGACTGGCCTGATGGAAGCAGCGACTTGGGAATGTCTTTTGAGTCGATACAGGCCATAAACGACAAGTACTCCGCCGCTAGTGGATCACGCTTCTGAATTTGCTCAAATGAGATGAGCGATGTCGTAGCCACCGGGTTCTTCATATCGAGATACCGCCCGTCGTCTTCAAAATCTTCGCTCAGCAGATGAATTATATCTTTTTCTTGCTCTTGTAAAAGGGACAGATAAACAGAAAATGCAATCTTGTTCTCGTTGATATATGCCGCAGCCTGAATAATGGCAAGTGGGAGGAAAGTAAGTTCTTGAAGCAAAGCTTTCGTGTCTGATTTGTTGTGGACCAGATCTTGATCAACTAGGAGTTTTTGCAGTAGGTGTGTCGCTCCGCCTTCGTCCATCTCGGATACGGCTATAATATTATTTTGCACAAGTTTGACAGCCGTCTTGCGATCGCGGGTCGTAAAGACAATGCAACCATGCTGACTTCTAGGTAAGTAGTCGATCAAACGGCGTGTCCCCAACTGCGGAGGCTTCACGTTCCACATGTCAATGTCGTCGGCGTTGTCAAATACCAAGAGCCACTGTCCAGTACTTTCTTTAGCCAGATGATCCTGCACGAGTGCTTTTACGTCCGCCTTCTTATCTTCCCAGCCTGGTATGCTGAACTGACAGGCGATATGTAGATATGCTTGATGTAGACTTTCAATATTAGTGGCCGGTATCCAGAGGACTGAGCAGTTCTCATGCTTTTTTCTGATGCGATGAACGAGCTCGATTACTATACTCGTCTTACCTACACCTCCGAGCCCAGTGATAGCAATCCTCGTCGTCTGACCCTCTGTAAATAGCATTGCCTCTAGGCGAGCTAGTTCCGACTCACGGCCGGTAAAGCAACTATTCTTCTCGAAAGGCATAAACCATTGGACATTGCATGCGACTACATAACAGTCAGCTTGGTGAAGACAAATATAAGATGCTGATTATACAAATTTTTTGCCGAATAATCGAGATCTCGAATTCCTAGCCAGAGTCAGTGGAGTTCAACTAAGTATAACACAGTCACATACACGCAGAATATCAGCAAAAGACGTTTCGGTTTTATCTAAAGCGATCAGCTTATTCTTCAATTTCATAACTACGAAAAATCCATGATATACACACCCTGTTTCAGTTCTAAGTTCTTGATGCAGTCTCGCACTCGCTTCTTTTGAGCTTGGTTAACCAGATACCTCTCTGTCGCTGAAGCCATTACGCCTTGCTGCTTGTACTCGTCAAGACCAATGCTCTGTAGACCCTGATCGATGTTGAAACGAAAATACCGATTTTCGCTATAATGTTTTCTCCATTTAGCTATAAACCGCTTCTTGGTCTCCTCTGTCTCAGTTGCAATATCAACCACAGTCTGACCTAGAAACTTAACAAGACTCTCCTCAAATGCCTTGACGCCAGGGTTGCCAGTCCCGATTGAAAGGAAACACTTGACTAAGGGCTTCAGATCTGCAGTCTCTGAGCACCAGGTGTTTGCTGCTTCGCCCTCCACTTCGTCGACCGGGTTATTTGCACCGAGTCCGCCATCTGCGAAAAATCGATTTCCAATACAAACAGGTTCAAAGAAGGTAGTAGCAGCAGACGTCGCGAGCGCTGTTTGGCATATGCTAGCTGGAATAGTCGACTCGTCGGATAAAGCATAGCTTCGAAGGCGGACAATGCTTTTGGTATTCTGGTCGACAGTGCAAACAAAGCTATTGTCATTAGTGACATATCGTTTTGTGCATTTGCAGCACTTACGTCCTGCACCCTCGCTCTTTGCCGTCGTTGAACAAATCTGTCTCAGAGATACCTGATCCTTTGATAGTCTCTCGAATTGCCTTCTCGAGTTTCGAAGAATTGAATTGCGCCTTTACCTTGCCTTTCAGGTTGAATGGCAGGCGAGACTTCTTCTGGGAAAATACGGCTTCTGCGAGTTTAGTGTACGCTATAATACATTCATCAACGTCCATCTCGAGCCGACCGAGCATAATCGCAATCAGCCTTAGGATTTGGGTCAGCAGGTTTCATGCTTGCTCTATAGCTAGATTGCTTATCCACCAGTGCTAGTCCCTCCGATAAGGTCGAATACTTCACAGGGCTTTACCGATGGCAGACTGGCAGTCTTGCGTTCGTTATTCAACCGATCCATGATGCTCTTGAGGATGTAAAGCGTTGAAAGTCCGCGAACACCTCCGCCATCGAGGGACAGAAGACACAGCCCTGTGCTGTCCAGGGGATTTAGATCGTCGTTACATTGTGCCGATATTGCTTGCTGCATGGCTAGTTCTCTTAGTGTAATTCAGATGTAATCGACAAGGAGGGCTAGATTGAAGCAGATTTTGATGGTATCCCCTCAGCTGCCATCAGGATCAAGGGTATGGTCCGTGCGCCCTAGCGTACAGGGGTAGGAACACCAAACCTCAGCCTGTAGAATAAACACCAACAATACTACTCCTATAGCCTTTAAATATATATTATTCCACCACAAATATATCTGAAGGTACGTGTCTAGATCCTACGGACCCAGGAACCGACTGCCCAGATGCCGCTGAAATCTCGGGCCAAGGAACTAAATTTAAACTAATGAAAACACCCCGCCAACACTTTGAGATCCACCCCCCAGAGAATGCCTTCCCCAACGACCCTATCTCTATATTCCTCCTCTATTATCCTCCTTTAATTGTGGATATTATAGTCTAGTGTACAAACAAGTATACCTGACTTGACTGCCTGTAATTGGTAATATTATAACCCTAGAAAAAGATTTATTGTTTCAAGACACAAGGGAGAGTCATTTCGGAAAACTCAAAGTTGACAACGGGCTCATAGGCGCTCCTTTGCAGAGAATCCCTCCAAGAATCCAAGCACCTTCTTGACAAGCCCAGCCACGACCTCTTCCGAGTCCCCAGAGAGGTTGTGTGTTGCACCCTCTAGGATGCCGGAGTTTTCCGTATCAACCTTCCCTTTTCCCTTCTTCGAAATTTCTGTCCAGTGTGCAAGCAATTTAGCTTGATCAATCCCCTTTGAAACATACTCGTCGTTGCCGGATAACAAGACGCAAAGTGGAGTTGAAGCTGGCAAGCTTCCAAATGACTTCATGAGTTGCTCATCTGTGAGGTCTGAAGAGAAGTAATCGTCTGGACCGTCGTGGTTGGGGCTTGCTAGAGAGAGCCATCTTTTGGCAGAGACTGGGCATGGGAAAGTGTTATTGGTCTCGACAGATGGCAATATCTCATCGGCATCTCCGTTGTCGACCATCGTTTGAGCAGCCTCGCATGCGGAACGAATAGTTTCAGGGTCGGTGTTGATGGAGATAGCTTCACGGTCGCTAACAGCTGCTTGAATAATTCCGCCATCGATGGGAGAACGGGTGTCATGGCCAGCTCCCGTAAGATACTCCATCACGTCTTGGCTTTGAAGGGGTAGGAGGTTAGCTCGTGGTATACAAATGCCGGGTTTTTGTACTACTTACCATCCAGTGGAGTGACCCATTAATATTATCTTGCCAGTCTTGATTGTCCTGAAATACGAAACGCACCTCGAGAGCTCTTTGGCGTCTTTCTCCAACGACGAGGTACCCCAGCCTGTGTAGGAAGACGAAAGTATTGCTTGAGCAATTGTCCACGAAGGTGGGAGCGCGTCGGCGATACTTGAGGTGTACGGAACGGTGCTTCAAATGCAAGTCAGTAGAAGGGACAAGAAACATAATTGAAAAAAATTCGTAGCAAGGAAGGATATTCTCAAGTAGTACTTACTGAAGACCATCAAACAAACCACCAACAAATATCAGAATGTTCTGGGGTGGAGTGGAAGGGGTATGAGGCGAGTGTTCGAAGGCAAAGAGTCGGTTTGTCTAAGATTGAGTTAGTCACTTATAAATTGGTATTAAAAGGCTCTTTTTAACTTCGGAAACAAACGAAACGTGAAGCACATCTTTGTAGAAACTCGATCATTACTTTACATAAACGACTCAACAGTTTTTTTTTACACTAGTGATTCGAGGAAAAGAGATATTCTCCGAGGGAATTTAGAGGAATAAAGAAGGCCAGCTTCTGATTCGTTTTAAACTTCTCGACGAAAGCCCAATTATCGCACAAGTAATATAAAGTAAAGCGTGCACGCGGAGCAATGACTGATTCTTGCGCGAAAGCAAGATGCCAACCAGAATTCCGACACAATAAAATTGAAAAGCAAGATAATTCAAAGAGAAGATAACATTGGGCTGAATCAAAATAAAAAGTTGACACCATATAAGGAATGGGTTTGTAGTACTCGTCGAAAACATATGCAAAACTTGAAGATAACTCGGGGATGAGAAGAGACTTACAAACTGATGCGTCAATCCCGCTCTAGACACACCTTTAAAAGCCGGTCTCGCCATCTTCGACGTCGTAGATTCGTTGGGACTGTCACTGGAAAAGACAGACATTCTTCTTTCAGTTGAGGAGCAAAATGATGTATTTTAGATGGGTTGCCGATTAGAAATGAATCCCCGATGAGACGTAGTTCACGATCACGTTCATCTGCATGCAGACTCGCCAATTCCCAAAGAAGCAAGTGAGTTCGCGATGAAATTGAACGAATGGTCCAGCGTAGAATTGGAGAGTACTAATAAGTTGTCCACAGAAAGATGGTTTAAAGTGACAGAAGGGCTGATGTTGTCAACATCGAAGTTTAAATCCACCCCCTAGTCCATTATTCATACGCCATCAAAAACTGCACCCCTGGCACCTAAAGTCTTCCCGAGCCTCGTTCTGAATACCAGCAGCTCTCCCAAAATATTATCACAACCCTCACCACCACCACCTCAATCTACCAGCCAAAATGGTACACACAACCGCCATCCACCACCTAGCCCCCTTCCTAACCTCCTTCCGCGCTCTCTCCCTCTCCTCAAATGGCTCCTTCCTCCAAAAAACCTCCCCAATTCTCAAAAGCTCCACGCGAGCTTTCACCAACACAACCTCCCTCGCCGCCCGCCCAGCCAAAAATGCAAATAAAACCGATCCCCGAATCTCTCTGATAAGATACCACATGCAACATCCCAAGACGCCCCGACCGTTGAAATTGAGTCGTATGCGCGCGTTGAGACACTGGACCATTCATCGGGCGTGGATGTTGGCGAGACGGAAGAGGGCTGAGGCGGAGGAGGGGGAGTTGATGAGGTTTGTTTGTCTTCTTATTATTATCACTCTTTAATTGGGCGGGAGAAGGGAGTTAGAAGGGTTGAGAGGGGGTGCACCATTGGAAATGCCGTTTAAGGAGAAATGCTAACAAATTTTGATATAGGATGTATCAAAGTATGCACAACGCATGTGAGGTCTTGAGAACGATGGATACACCAGGAACCAAGGATGCAGGAAGATTATACCGAATCGCCATGGAGAAGAAGGGAATCTTCGGACATGGAGGAGTACCAATTGAATACGCCAGAGCACAAACCGATACCCCAGCAAGGGAAGCATGGAATCACGGCTGGACAAGATAAACTCGAAATCAAAAATTTCGACATGTAAAAAAATAGGGGCAAGAGGGGATTGTACAACAATTGAAGGGAAATACGAAAATGGGAGTTGTTGATTCAAGCAAAATTCAGTTGGAACTTAGAAACCAATCTTCATGATGCTGGCTTGCAATATGTATATTATGTACAAGAGAGTCCCCCCATTAGACCGAACGCTGGCATTCGCAAGCAATGCAGCGAGCAATTTTATTTTCCTTCCGCAAGCTGGGTGGGTATGTGGTTGAGTGTAAAGGAGAAAAACCGCGCAGAAAAAGGAGTGTGTGAACCAAGTCGTGATCAATCATTAAAAAGGCTCTATCTTGCCCTCAAAAAGAACCAAAGTATGACACAAACAATTAGCTTTGAAAAAAGACTTTTGATGTGCAAGCGCTGTTGGCAAATATTTCCTCCCTCGACAAATTGACATTCCCGCTATTGTTGAAGAGGCACCAAATGGCCAGTTATTTCTTCATAGCGACCCCGGAATTTTCGTAAAATGTAAGTTGAAGGCGTTAATGGGTTGGTGTTTTCCCCCATTGCATTAGAAAGTATAGGTCGAACTGTTGCTGGTTCCCGAAAATTGTCCTTCGCCAACCCATGCCTCTATTTTCACCGCCAAACTCCAGTACCCATTTCCCTACAATATAACACAACATCCACCTCCCTCGCCTTTCTCGAATGTGAGTAACGCAGCTCTCGTAGCCGCCTCAAATACATCGTCAACTCCCTCACCGGTCAATGATGAACATTCGAGGTATTTTCGTGCTCCAATTTCATGGGCTATTTCACTTGCTTCTCTTGTGCCGACAAAATGTTGTGATCGTTTTCGGATTTCTTCAATTGCGACGGGATCTTCTCGTAAGTCCTTCTTTAGACCGACGAGTATAATAGGAACACCAGGACATCGCTCATTCGCCTCTTCGACCCACTTCGAAACGGTTAGCATGTGAGAAAAACCGGTGTGTCAAATTCAAACTTACTTTGTGCTTGACGTTATCCAAGGAATCCGGTGTATCGATTGAGAAGCCTATTAGAATTACGTGTGCTTTTGAATATGCTAACGGCCGTAATCTCTCGTAATCCTCTTGTCCCGCCGTATCCCAGAGGGCCAATTGTACGCTCTTTCCATCCACTCTGCAATCGGTCACGTAATTCTCGAAGACTGTTGGTACCTAGAATTAGTGGCATAAGTATTGCGACTGGAGGGCAGGTTTGGAGGAACTAACATAATGCTAGAGAAAACAATTAGCAAATAACTTTCAGTGGCTGATTAACGAGAACTTACTGTAGGGAAATACCCAAGTGTGAAGACGCTGAGAAGAGAGGTTTTACCACAAGCACCATCTCCGATTATAACCAGCTTCCTACACGAGTGTTAGCATATACCCAGGCCGATGGTTCAGAAATTTTCCGGTCCAGTTGAAGTTGGCAGCATGGAGAATTGCATTTCGCATCTGACATAGGGTAAGACGAAGCTAGCATCAATTGATCAATCTGCCAACCTGTCATCCCAAATATCATTGGCATATGTTCCACAAACGTCTTCTTGCCCTCGAATGGCAGTTTCCAGCGCCAACTTCCAACCAAATCCGTCCACGTACCTTCGCATAACATTTTGGGCTTGTTGTTGGGCCATGGTCGATCGTATAACGATTGTTGGGAGGTACTCGAAAAGGAGGATTTAGGGAAAGACCATGTACCAGTCGAGGCACGAAAAAAGCACCAAGGGGCTCCGAATAGGTTTCGAAGTTCTCGTGAAGAGGAGGTGAGATTGTCGATACGAGCTAGGCGATTGTCGTTGACCCTCTTTTCCGGATAACGGGGGCGTCGGTGTTTTATGATTTTGGGGAGGTGATATGATTAAAAGACGGCTCGAGGTGGGAGTTTTGGGAGGAGATTTGTATTTATCTCTGGCTCCTTTCTTTGGGGAGAGGGAGAGAGTAGAGGAATTCCCCTGAAGTTTAATGCCGGGGCAGGATATTGTTGTTGCAGGTAAGGTGGAGGAGGTGTGGAGGTATCCGCAGGACTCTTCTTGGATATGAATGGGGGAGTCCAAGGACCGCTGGGCTGAGCACTGAACCGTGCGTATTTCTGTGAGCTCAATGGGGCTTAGATTGTTCGCGCTGACAGAGGAGGATCGACTGCGGGAAGAAGATGATTGGCCGATCGATGTTTAAATCCAACGATGGAGAGGACTGGAGGAGGAGGTGAATGTAGTATGTAGAAAAGGATGAAGGTATTGACAATAATGAGCGGTGGTGAGGGAGGGGATTGAGGGGATTGAGGGACAGGGTGTCGCTGAATGGGAAATTAATTGCCTATCACTATCATACGTTGGAAATCAGATAGGGAAGTAGTTACTAAGGCTTAGGATGGCAGGCGCGGCTGCAGTCATCCAATAGAATCCCATCGAGAAGCGTCTACATACAATAGCAGCAGGTACGACACAACCTTCCATTCGGCCCCGAAAAAGCGGCAACAAAGAAGCCAAGTAAGTATCTTTTACTTGCCCGTCGATTCTCTTATTTATTCACCTTTTTAACCAACTTCCGAACCGACAAATAGGTATGAATATTCAGGTCCATCCATGCTTAGAAGACTCATTACCTAAATGGGTTGAGTCAGCGAGCCAGAGCCGGCGCACTGGGTGCTATTGACAGACGTTGTCAAAATTAGAGTATTTATAACTAGTCCTAGGGTACAAGTATGCCGAGGTCCGCCCTCCCTATTCAGACTTCAAATGGAAGAATTCATGCGACGCGGTGGTGATGTAATTGTGACATTGCAATTGGGACGGATACCGGTACTTGGGCGTACTCGTACCGTATGCCATGCCATGCCATGCCATGCCATGCATAACATGGAGATAGTTAAGGCAGATATGGCTATCAAAATCTGTCTTGCCCTTGCCCTCCGCCAGCTTAGCGTGATCCGAAAGTGCTGCTTTAAACCTTCCACTTTTGTGCCTGACACATGAGGCTCTACTCTTGTAGAACTTCATCAAACACCATCAAGGTAACCCAAACTACCGTACTCTACCTACCCCTCGACACCACCCAACACGAGCACTCGCCCCCCAATACCGAGCATCTTTGGACTCTCTCTATTATCCTCCGACCACGAGCTTCTACCGCCCCTCGATACCCCCGACCTCCTCACGTCCACACACGCAGACAGACACCTTGGTGGGGCAACCTACCTCTGAATAGCTCACCTTCGCTGTGAGTCTCCAAGTTCACCTGCCCTCTACATCTACACCGGTATCAGATCCACCGTAAATTCCCACCTAATACCTGTGCCGCCAGTAGTTCCCCCCTTCTATGCTCCGGTCACGAGAGCTCCTCTAATCGGAATGCCCGCAAATCGACGGCAACAAACGACCCAATCTCCCACCTCGCCCACGTCCAAGGCCACCGCCAAGTACAAGAATAAAGATGGTTCCAAGTTCATAACCGTTCCCAAAGCCTCCACCATCACCGATTCCTCCGAAACTTCTCCAGCAATGGCTAACCCAACCACAAAACCAAATGGACAAACATCCACTCCTCCCACAGACTCCAATAATGCGGCGCCCACCATCAATCGTAAGAAGCAGAAGCGGAGGGAAAAACAGGCTGCGAAACTTGCTGCAGAACAACCGCTAAAGCCTCAGACAAACGGCGCGCAACCGGCTGGTCAAATCAAGAGGCAAATGGAGGAATTGGATGCCCGAATGCGAGAGCATGGCCTGGACGAACAGTACAATGAGAATGGACAGTTCGATCCTGCTGATGATGGATCCTACGATAGTGGCGAGGAAGGTGACGCATATTCTGGTTCGTACGGCAATGATGGTTCCTCGGCGTATGGATATAGGATGCCAGCCTCGAATTCTTCTGGGAAGAAGCAGAAAAAGAAAAAGAAGTCCGCTCACTCAGATATGCAACACCAAATCCACGCACATACCCATACTCACACCATGTCGCACGCCCACCCCGGAACGAATGGCTTATCGCATAACCACGTATCACTCCCACTCCCTCCATTAGCATCTACGAACATGCCTCGAGGACCAGGTATTTCAAAAGAGAAGATTTGGAATACATCTTCTCAGGAGGAACGTGAACGGATAAAGGAATTTTGGCTATCACTAGGTGAGGAAGAACGTAAATCACTTGTCAAGGTGGAGAAAGATGCAGTCTTAAAGAAGATGAAGGAGCAACAAAAACACTCATGTAGCTGTACAGTTTGTGGACGTAAGCGCACTGCCATCGAAGAAGAGCTAGAGGTACTTTACGATGCATACTATGAGGAACTGGAACAGTATGCCCATCACCAGGGAGATGGTGTACCTCCGCCAATGATGCCTCCGCCTCGTCGATTCGGCGCCATGAGCGGATTACAACCACCTCATCGCTTGCCGCCTACTTTCAATGGTCAGCAACCCTCGCGGGGAAGAATAGTGGAACAACTAGGCGACGATGACGACGAAGAAGGCGACGAGGAATACAGCGATGAAGGCGACGAAGAGGACTTGAGCGACGAAGAAGAACCTGAAGAAATCCCGCGAAGAGATCACGCAGCAGATTTTTTTAGTTTTGGAAATAGTCTTACGGTCCAAGGAGGTATTCTTACAGTTGCAGACGACTTGCTGAAAAATGACGGCAAGAAGTTTATCGAAATGATGGAACAACTTGCCGAACGTCGAATGGCGCGAGAAGAAGATGCGAAAGAAGCATACTCTAATCAAAATTATGGTCATCCCCCCAATGGCGCCATGCACTCCCACTCACATGCTCACAATCATCCACCTCAACCAGAAGACGAGGCGGAATACGATGAAGAGGATGAGGACGAAGAAGGAGATTATGACGACAGCCAAGATGAAGACTATGATGAAGAGGAGATGGTAGGTAATGGGCGGTGTGGTTGCGCGACCTGTTCTAATTTTATACAGGACACGATGACGGAAGAGCAGCGAATGGAGGAAGGACGACGAATGTTCCAGATATTTGCTGCGCGGATGTTTGAGCAACGAGTATTAACGGCATACAAGGAGAAAGTCGCGAAAGAACGCCAGCAGAAACTCCTTGAAGAACTCGAAGAGGAAAGTCGGGCAGACTCTCAGAAGAAGGCCAAGAAAGCCAAAGACGCTCAGAAGAAAAAGGACAAGCTAGCTCAAAAGAAACAGGCACTCGCGGAAGAAAAGGCAAAGCGTGAAGCCGAAAAGGCAGCCGAAGAAGAAGCTGCTCGTGCGGCCGATGCAAAGAAAGCCGAAGAACAGCGCGCCAAGGCCGAGGAGAAACGTAGGAAAAAGGAAGCGCTAAAGAAAGCAGAGGAAGAAGAGAGAGTCCGAAAGGAGGCTGAGAAGCAACGTCGCTTGCAAGATCAAAGAGAGCGTCAAGCCGAGCTTGAGCGCAAGCAACGAGAGGCCAAGGAAAAGGAGCGGAAGGAGAAAGAAGAAGCACGACAAAAGGAGCGAGAGGCCAAGGAATTGAAGGATCGAGAAGCTAAAGAGCGAAAGGAGAAGCAGGAGAAAGACAAGCGAGAAAAGGAAGCTAAGGCGAAATCCGACAAGGAAGCCAGAGAAAAGGCGAAACGAGAAGAGCATGCCGCTCAACTTGCCGCTACTCAAGCTACCAATGCTGCGACCCAAGCTGCAAAACGTTCACAAGCGCCAGTACCTATTCCTGCAAGTCTTCAGTCACACGCTGCGCCTATGGCCTCCCCCCATGTACCGGTTGCCACTCCTGCCATTCCTAAAGCACCCACGCCAATCAAGCTCCGGACGAGTTCTCAGCAAGGCTCGAACGGTTCTATTCCCCAGACTCCTCAAAGCTGTGCTCTGAGCCAAAATGTTTCGCCTGTCCCAATAACCCCATTGCAAGGTAGCCCCGGTCCTATTGGCCCTCCAGGCAAGAACCAAGCGTCGCAGCATCCATTTTTACACCACCCTCAAGCTACTTCCCCAATCCACGCCGCTCTCAAGAGTCCACCGGGAATGCAACCTGGTCCTTTTGGTATGCCAATGGGAATGGGATTTCAGCCTGGTATGCCGATGATGGCACCTGGATTCGAACGTATGCACCAGAACCCTATGTTCCCTCATCAACAGCCAATGCCTCCTTTCAGACCACTTGCTAGCTCAAATGGTATGCCAATCCATCCAGGAATGAACATGCACCAAATGCCACCAGGCAGAGGCTTTCCTTTGTCGCATGGTCCTCCCGGATTTCCACAAATGCCCAATGGTCTTGGTCTTGGTCAACCTTTCGGTCCTCCAAAGGATGGCCCGCCATCTCAATCACACTCGAGACAACAATCGGCCTCTTATGATAAACCTTTCGAGGGTCCTGCACAAGCTCAGCCGATTGCAAGACCGGCTCCGATTGGGCGACCTTCAAGTGTGGTGCATGGCCATCGGCGAGAGGCTGGAAACAATGATGTGGATGACCTCAGTAACCATCTTGGTAGCAGTGCATTGCTTGATGATTCTGATGAACAACCCCTCAACCCAGGATTCAACGGACGTCGCTCAAGCGGAGTAGCAAATATTAATAGTCGACCAAGCTTTGCACCAATGCCTTTTGGAATGGACGGTTCAGGATTTGCAAACCCTATCAATTCTTACAATACATGGGGTGCGCCACCCAATCCCTTTGGACCATCGTCATTACCTGGATCATCATACGGACTTGGCTGGGGTCAGATGAATAATTCGTTTGGTGGAGTTGGAGGTCCTCAAATTGTTCGACCTTCGCCGCCACGTTCAGTTGCCATCCGATTGATGATATGCCGCGCCTGCAAAGACATGGAGGGCACCACTCCTGACGGGTTTTACAGTATCAAGGCTATCAAAGATCAGATCGATCAATACCCTGCTAATGAGCATCCTATACCCGAAACGGAAGTGTATACATATTGCACCACCGAGGGTAGCCCACAGAACGGCGGTGGGTCCTTCGAGGTGCGTCAAGATGATAAAGGAATATTTGTTCGGCACATTGTTGAAAACGATAGCCCTTCGTCTAATCGTCCGGTCGGCCCACCTGGTGATATTGGCAGCCCGGTTGTTGGTAGCGATAGAATGCCTAGATTCTCTGGACCTCCTCCTGGTTTTTAAAAAATTATTCCCCCTTTGGTGTCTTTTGGGCACGTTTGTCTTCTTTGTATCATTGCATCATTGGTATGGCCTTGAAAGCCACCCGATCTGGCGCTCTTGCTTCTCGTCATCTGCCCTGCGTTTATTCTTGGTGGAGGGGACGGATGGATGGACCTGTCTGCGGAAATCATTTGAGAAGAAGCAGAATGGTCCAATGTATTAGCCAGCGTGCGTCGCGCTTATCTAGCGACTTCTTCCTCCTACGAGGGAAGTAGAAATACCAAGCATAAATTCCAAATATGTGATACGTTTTTATGTTGTGGTTGTGATTTTGAATGTCGTTGCGTACACGATTTATAGTAGTTCTGTACAGATTGGAATTGCCTTGAGATTCCAGTGTTCTACTCGAGGGTGCCTGTACTCTTTGTCCGTTTGCTTCTCTCGTTTTTTTGGTAAGCTAGTGACACAACACAACCTGATCCGGAACATAGTTATTCTTTCACTGTTCAAAGGCAATTTCTACGCAGAACAGAAACATTCTAACGAGCTGAAAAATGCTCACTCTTCCAACTCTTCCCTTCCTTTCCGTCATCACTTCCCACAACTACCATACCAAGACCCCATCAAACCTACACATCCACATTTGTTCAACCACCTGTTGTTACTAGACTACCTACTCGTAGCCCACCATGCCCCAAGTGCAACCCAAACTCCCCAAGAAAGATGGCAAACCTCTGGGCAAAAAGCCCATCACAAATTCCAAAACTCCTGTCCTGTGGATAAAGGGGATTGTTTGCGATGAGTGTTACAGACATGTCGAGGAGTATAAATGCCAATGTAAGAAGTACCAGAGGGTTATTGAGCCGCTGAAGCTTTGTAGGGAACATAGGGGGTTGGATAGTTATTTTGTGGATTATAGTGTTAGGAGTACAGTTTTGGAGGAGTTTTGTCCGGATTGTGAGGTGGGGTTGGATGAGGAGGGGAAGGAGGCGTTGAGGGGACGGTTGAGGGAGTTGGAGGAGGAGGGGAAGGCGAAGGGGAAGGGTAAAGTCAAGGCCTGAACCTTGGGGAGAGGATGAATTGCGCGGCTGCTGAGGGGATGGATATCCCGGAAGCTCAAGTTGAGATCGAGAGACCGAGAGATCGATTTCCCTCCTGTTCCTGAGAGTTGGCATGTGTGATGATGGTTTGGATAAAGCTTCTTTCTCCTTGCCAGCAAAACAACGAAAAACCCCCCGCAATGTCTGCGACACAAAGACATTATCCAAACACCCCTAATAAAGAAATAAAACAACTATTAATCTACAATTTATTCTCCCAAGGAAACCTCACCTCATTCCTTAAAAGAGTTTCATATCAATTCTAAAAGCAATCTCAATTCAAATTCCCATCCTTTCCTTTTAAAAAGCTCAGGCGACAGTATTTTGAACCCTCTCATATTTTCATTCTTACTGTTCATCATGCTCATCGGCCTTCTCATTTTTCTTCGTCATGAAAGAGAGCACCAGCGAGGAAGAGTTCGTACTCCTCGTACAATCACGTCTGCTAGGGAACCGGAGGATGGAGGGCAGAACGTGAGTGGAATCTATCTCTGGAAGATATATTGGTTGGTTTTAATAGATAATTTGTATTATTTGCGTTTAATGTTTTTCGTGGTGTTAGTTTGGTTTATTCACTAAGGGGGAGTGTAGAAATTCCTGACTTCAGTGTAATCTCCCACCTTCCACCGTTGTTGTAATGGCACTAGAATACTTAGCACAGAGTTTATAGCTTTCTAGAACAATAAAATTTATGGCACCAGTCTGGTTGGAAATTTGAGCTTAGAGAGTTACCACTGTAAACCACTTACGAAATAGGGGTTCAAGCAAGCGCTTTGAGAACACCCGAAACATAAAGGAATTGTTCTTTGCTAAGTCTCAAAGACCTCTATTTTTAGTAGGTAAACAATTGGATTTAATGAAAGAACAAAGAGTATAAATACACCTTTCCCTCGTTTCCCATCTTCCCTCTTTCCTTTCCAGTTTCTGACAGTGAGTGGACTCCGGTGATAGGCTAACTTCTCAGCAGGTTTTCGAACTCGATGAGGTGACATGATGTGACCATTTGTCTCTTACATTAAGATCATGGTGAATGTTTTGGACTTGGCGACTTGATTTGATTGATCCTTATTCTGATTGATTGAGTGATTATGGTGAAATTGATTCAAGTGAAAATTCCATCGTGACTGATGAAATGCGATGAATTTGAATTTAGTTACGCTAATGAAATGGGTTGGGGGGGCGATAAGGCGATAAGTTTAATAGATAGATTTGTTCTCTCTTAATTGGCTGCTCCGTTAATGATGCGATTTCTTCAGCGAGTTCTATGATTGTTCTATTCATTGTAGTACTGTCACCAAAATAGCCAAATTTCACCTTTAGAAATGGTCATCGCTTCTGCATCTATGTATGACACAATCGCGAGGTTCTCTTTATCAATCTAGATCAAGTAAAAGGACTTTTATTACGAAGCGCACTCTATCAGTTCAATCATTCAATTCCAACTTTTTCTCAGTCCTCCACGTGTTAAGCGAGGCTCCAGATCCTCTTCCAACCCGTGAACCCTCAGGGTGCCAACAGCAACATGCAACAAAACCTCAAAACCGCACCAGTCTGGTGAATCCCCTTAGCGTCCTGGCCCCTGCAAGCCCTAGAAGCTAACCTCCCGTCCCGCAGATTTCCCGAGTTTTGTTGCTCATCGCAAATACGCTAGTATTTTTTTAGCGTCTTGCCATTTTAAGCCTCAGGCGCATTGCGAATAACTTTGCGCCCAAGACATCTATCTTAAAAATGAATTCAGGATACAATCTTGATAGTTGGGGCTAACTTGTGTTAAAATGTTGAGGGATTTGGAGAAGGTCGACTTTTGGTGGTGTTGCTAACAAAATATGAATTGTGAGTATGTCGATGGATGGGAAATTTAAAAGCGGCTTTGTGGCGGTATTTGGGTGGAAGATGGTGATGTAGTTTGTGGATTAGAGTTTGGTACCCTTGCTAGCGCGCGGGTGGGAGATTTAAGGTTGTGTTGTGGATTTTTCTTCTGGTTTTGGGGAACCAGGGGTGGTTGCGATGCTGAAGTCGATTGATATTCACTCAATTGACATTCACTTGGAAGGCAGCACAAGTTTTTTCTACGCGGAAACAGTCCTTGAACTAACTCGCGACATTACAAAGAGGAAAAGTGTAATTACGGAGGGCGTTGTTGGATAGATTCTTCCGTGAGGAGCAAATAAGCCAACGAAGTTTCGAGTAGGAAGTCTTTGCAATCTATTTTGCACCAATAAAGTTAGCAAGAGAGAGATTCATACCATTGAGAAAAGTGAATCGGACTAAAGAGAAACAATCTCCTTCAAGCCCTAGTGCTTGAGACCAGAAACGAATCAACTGAAGATCTATGGTATTTAATCACTGGTGGGCGCGTCCAAGACTCAGGAAGAGGAGAAAATTTTATACCATGACGTCTCAGGGTGAATGACAAGGCAACAAGGTATCAATAAATCTTTTGTTGCACGTCTAAGATTTTTTCGTTGTTGGCGAGAACCAATGAGAAGACCCGGCTTGGACCTAAATTTGACGCTAGCGGGACCGCAATACCCCTGTACCCCGCAATTCCGATATTTTCAGTATCAAATTGCATCATGGGTCCATCTCTCGGTGCGGCGCTGCAGACTTGATTCAATGCGCTCTAAGGCATATAGAGTAGTCCATGAAAGCTATTGGTGAAGACCAATCCAACAGTCTTCTGTTGCATAAAAGTTCGGTACAGATTGAGCAACTCTCAGACCGATTACGAATTATTAGCAAAAATGACTGAACATAACATTCAAAGTTCTTTCGTTCGTTCATTTTCGATGAGGCCAAGCGAGTTCTCAAGCGAAACTGCCCCATAGGATGCCAACCAACAATGTGAGAATGATAGACCATGAAGATGAAGATATTGAAATTTGAGCTATGTGATATTGAAACCCTTGCCTTCAACTTGGATGCGTTTTGGAAAGAATTTCAAATTTTTCTCTAACTTGCCAAAATCAAAATACGGGAAGTCATGTGTACGGGCTACCCTATCCTATGGGTATATACATTCTTTAAGTTGGTCGCTCGAATTTCATTCAGCTTACGAGCTACTAAGCTAGGATACACTGTCAAAAAACCTAAGTCGAGGGATATATGTAATTTGGTTTAGCTTACCTGATAGTTGTTGGTCTCGCGGTGAACAAAATAAGCGATACCATTACTCTTATTCTTAAAGAAGTACAAACGCTTACAACTCAGCACAAATACGATAAAAGACTTCAAATTGCTGAATTAAGGGAGATTAGAATCTGATGCATCTCTTCTTGTTTTTGTTGTATTTTTACAATGTGTTGTTCTCGAGTTATCACGCTGCGATTCTAGAGTCCCGAATTATGGTGCCGCTTTTCTGTCTATCGAGGTTGACTTAGCTGCATATTTGATAGCTTACCCTCAATCCCCTTTTTGGCCCCCAAACTTGAAGATTGGCTTACTTGCTGGTTGTTGGATTACTTGCTTCTCGCTTTTGGCACCCAAAAAGATCCTAGCTTACTTGACAGCCATTAGCTCACTTCTCATTTGATGGATTACTCGGAAATTGCTAGCTTACTCATGGCTTACTCACAGTATATTTTTGTCCCAAATATTTGCTAGCTTACTGGTCGATTACCGAGTATGCTACAAAGGCATTTGGCTTACTCGTCACTCCGCTTACTCTCAACTTGCCTGACCCTACCTATCATCCCACTCGACACGTGACACAACCCAAAGTTTGATCAGACCTTCCATCTTTTCACACGTAATTGCCTTGGTAGAATAACAAACTTTCCAACAGTCTAAGATTATCTCAGAAGCTTAGGGAGGAAACAAGAACTTAGCCTCAACACGTGACTGATACTTGCTCCACTGTTTCGCTTTCACTTCCGACTTCGAGACAACCTGGAACAGAATATCAACCTCAAGAAAATGGACACCACAAATCAACCATCAAAAAAGCATGCCAGGCATGGATCGTCCGGTAGAGGTTAGTTCTGTTTAGCTCTGTTTAGCTCTGTATACACCTTCGGCTTTCCCGTTTGCCCTTTTGTACTGGAGTTTTGACATTGCATTTTGGTCACGAGATTGGACCGGTTACTGCTGTTTATCAATACCCTCATTTTCATGCCGGATCTTTCTGTTGCTATTGCATGCCACGTTTTCAGTATCTGGCAACTTGCTACACGACTCAAAGACCACACACAGCTTACAGGGCCATCGTACGCTTCGTTGGTCATAGCTTCGAAGAAACCTCCTTAGCCTCCAGCGCATCATCTAGCAAGTCAGGGAGCCGAGGGCGCTAATTCTGCGATGTGCAACAAATGTATAACTTGCTTTATTTAGTCGATACAAGGGTTGGTTGTGTTGCTACACAGAAGATTTTGGTTTGAGCAAACCCAACCAACATTCTTGACTATCCGATTCCCGTACCAAATGTCACGTACAAACAAGTCAAAATTAAATTTTTCATGATAAAAGTTTGTTTAGGTGTGAAATAAAACTTACTAATATTCTCTCAATAGCTCTACCAAGAAGATCAACCAGAGGTCCCCTCGACGATAGCGAGTAAAATACCATGTCCCTTTGTGTTACCACACGCTGACCCTATTCACAGTCCAACAGCCAACCCGCTCGCTTCTCCCACAACCTTGGCCCATCAGACATCTTCTCGCCTTTCTCCAACCCCATCTAGATATCACACACCGAGACTGCCCTCACCAACTCCCGGATCCAACCTTTCAGCAATGTCTTCCCAACCCTCCTTCAAGACAGCCCACTCAACCATCCCCGCAACGGCAAAAGACTTCACTGCCCTCCTACGACCAGAAATTTACCACCCCTTGACACTCATCGACGTCCCCCCTCCCTTCCGAACGCCCTCCTCCCAACCCGACCCTTCAACCCCTCTCCCCGCCCTCCTAGAAGCAGGCCATTTCCGAAGTGCTGCAATAAAAGCAGCCCAACATCTAACATCCCCCTCACTATCCCCCTCTAACCACCAGGCAATATTCAATCTTATCTATACCCGTCTCTCCTGTCTAACCCTCTGCAACCAAACTCCCCTCGCAGCTCAAGAAGTTAAATCCCTCGAGGACCTAAACTCAGCCTACTACCTAGATGAAAATACCGGTCAACATCTCGTTCCCTGGCATCTTCGTGTCCTCGCAGTTCGACTTCAAGGAATGGGATACGCTGACGCCCGTAGAGGTGTAATGGGATATTATGACCTCGCTCGAGAAGCTAGACTTTCTCTTAGCTCATTGAAAAAGAACCTTTCCACACTTGCTGAGGAAGATGACATTGAGAAGGTTGAGATTTCACAGGAGATTGAGGTTTTGGAGGCGAGACTTTATGACCTTGGAATTAGGGTTGCATCTGCTTTGATTGAGATGGAGGATTTGGAGGGGGCGGCAAGGTTTTTAAGGACGTTGAAATCGGGTGTTGGGGGTGAGAGGTTGGAGCATCAAAAGGCTTTGCTTTTTCTTTGTTTGGGGGATGTGGATGCTGCGAGAGAGTGTATTGCTACTTCAACTTCAAAGGGTGATGCAATCAGAGAAAGGGAGAAGAAAGTGGTACAGGCGCTGGCTTATATCGCGGATGCTGATTATGGCAAGTCGGTTTCAATCTGGGAAAGTCTTGTTGCAGAGTTAAATAATTATGAAGGGAGTGGAGAGACTGGGGAGGTGGCTATGTATATTCAGAACCTTGCGGTTTGCTATCTCTATCTGGGTCGTATGGATGAGGTAAAGTGCTCTCATCTCCCTTCCTTCGCCCTCTCACTCTTCAAAGTTTTCAAATAGTCCCCATTCCAAAAGGTTCCATTATATATACTGACCCACTCCAACACAGTCCCGCACAACCCTCGAATCCCTCCTCAACCCCTCCAATCAAGAACAAACTTCTCAGCCCCCTTCAACTTTCCACGCCCTAACCTTCAACCTCTCAACAATCTACGAACTCTGCACCGAACGAAGCCGCGCCTTAAAAATCAGCCTAGCAGAAAAGGTATCCGAGATCTTGCGAGAGGAAAGAACTACCTCAATGGGTCAAAGTAATGGAGGCATCGGTATTGGAGGGGAGAAGGTGAATGGTGATTTTAAACTTTAGATTGTGTTTAGGCAGTTTGGAGTAGCATGTTGGTGGGTAGTTTATTACAAATTGAAGAATTATAGAATTTCTTCTCTGCATTACCCTTGGATCATCGCTCATATACGCTTTAGGGGCTGTGTGTGTATTCATCTTGTCGTGTCCTCATTGTCGATATGAAGTGCTGTGAGAAGAGAGGTGGGGAGTGGCGAGTTGAGGTTTCGGTTTTGCTAAGACTTGATACACCTGTAACTTCTTCAAGTTCCGATCACTGCATAGCTACTTATCATTCACGATTATTCAGACGAAAGTTGTATACTTATTCAGTCAATTAATCCTTTTAAGATGAAAAGATAAACTCCCCTTTGCTCTCAAATACATAGCTGTGATGGTTTGGAATCTCCCAAAGTTCTGAGAATACTTTCATGGGTATGTAACAACAAGGAAAGTATGGGTATGACTTCTATTGCCAATGCTAGCTCAGACTTTCTGGAATAAGCAACACCCAAGCAACTATCCTAATGAGATCCCCCCTCCCCCCATCTCCGAAACACGATGGATATTTTCAGGAGAAGATAGCTGTCCCCGCAATCAGAGTAAGTTTCAAATTCAACCCCAGCTTTCAGCGCTGAAGTATTTAGCAATACCAAATTCTGGGCTGCTTATCAATTCAGGATGATCGGCATTGACAATAACAAATCCCATATTTCCATTTTCGTTCTTTGCGGCAACCAAAGACAGCTCCCCAATAAGCATCCTACCAAGGCTTGGAATTAACTGCAGATACTGGTTTGCCTCATTGCACATACGTTGTAAGTGCTCCGAGGCAGGCGTCGTTCTGTCCATATCATCCACGTCCATATAAGCCATGTCCATATGACCTATGTGAGCGTGATATGTGAGTCCTGGTACCAGTAGATAGGCGTCGTTTTGAAAAGCAATTCTGCGAAGTTATTTCAAGTGGACCAAATGAGCTCTCATTATTTGGTGGTCGATAATCCAATCTTCATGGCTAAACAATACCAGATGTAGTTGCTCTAGGCTATCTAGGGAAGCAATTGCAACAAGTGCTGAATCAGGAATATCAAGGGTGTTTCTCCATGTTAGACTTAGAGATTTAAATCCGGAATATGATTGCAAAATAGTAAACACCTTCATCAAAGACTTGTCACAAAGCTCCTCGGTGATATCGGTGACCATAAACTTAGCCAACTGTTTGTTTGCCTCGAGAAAATAAAGGAAGCTTTCGGAAACCTTACTAGGCAGCTCTTCTTCTGGCCCCTCGTCTTCCAAAAGAAAATGACAGCATGCAGCCCACCAAAATGACTCCAACGTAGGTATACAGCCGCGCTTTGCTAAACATCGCTCTAGCGGAGGATCCTGGCCACAGAGATGGTCAAGAGGCAAAAACTTCAACGGCGCAGCGAGGAGCGAGAGCCAAGAGTCATTGTCGTCCCATTTGAAATTTCTTAATTGAAGGTACTGAAGTTTGTCGAAGCAGGGAGCACTGTATGCACCAGACAGAATGGTTATCAGTACATTGCAGTGTTTTCTACCTGAGCTAAACTTTTTATCTTCTACCAATAGATACTCCATATTTGAAGAGCAATGACAGAGGAAGCAGCGCAGGCTATCATTTATTGGGTTTTTCCGACGTTCTGCTTCCTCCGAGTGGTCCACCAATTTAAGGCGCTGAAGGCTTGATGATATTTCATTGCTCGGAAACTCGTCGGTAGCACCGCGAAAGTGTGCAATAGATAGGTCGCAATGCTTGAGGTTGGGGTGGCAGATAACATTGTATAACTAGGGGGGATGGGATTGGTTTCGGTCGTCCAACTGAAAGTGCGTCAGGTTTGGTAGTAGAGGCGGCTCTTCTGAAGTAACAGCTGAATTTCTTCACTCTATACGACCCAATACCGGTATATCACCCAACGTCAACTTTTGGATACCAGGGCCCAAGGGTAGATTCGAGTATTTGGAGACAATTCCCTTGGGGCTTGCAGTTGTTGGGCCGCCTCATCCAGTAGCTTTTGGGGCATCTTCTTGCGCCTCAGGTCTCGGAGAGAAAGGTGGAAAGACAAGCATTGGACTCGGCGGTATCGTGCCAGTTGTCTGCAGTCGCTGTTGACCAATGCAAAAGACGCGAGCGATTCTCCACCCTCATAATAGTTGAACTCTTGCAAAATCTAGGAAATAGTTTCGATAGGAAGGCAGAGGAGAGGTGCTGTTGAGTTGAATGCTCGACCTTGCACAACGCGGTCTACCGAGAGTGGGGGAGGAAATACCTCATAAGGGTCTGGTACGTATGTCGGGATCTTTGTATGGCTTGCTTCTGCCATGTTCGGCGGTGTTGCGGTGTTCGTATTAGTGTAGTTGTGCAACAGAGAGGACGAAGTGTGTGTAGCAGCGTGTCTGCTGCTCTGATCAAGTTCTCTTTTTGGTGATTGTTGTCACTCTTCAATCTACTAAGTGTGGCCTAAGCTGACTATTTATACCCTAGGACGGCGCTAGTACCCACGCCAGCGAGTAATTATGTGACAGACATACTCTATTCACTAGGCTCAGGCCAACAGTTAATAGGGAAAGGAGAAGCTGAACATGTAGATCAACTACAGAAGACCTTGAATTATGGGATTGTCTGGCAGGGAGGTTGGTCAGAAGGAACTCGAAAGCTTCAAAGCGTACTAGTGCCTTCTCAATTGAAGGTTAAGATAGTAATATGTTAGTTAAATAATTATACGAAACCTGGACCTCGATTGTCGACCTTCACTACAGATTCATCGTAGTTTCGTAAATTCCTAGCTGAGTCAACCGTATACCTAAATCTATATTACTATCGTCTAGCGGTTTGATACTTATTACAACTGCTGAAGAAAGCGTTAACTTCGTATCCCATGATATAGAGACAGTCGCAAGATTGCCACGCGCACTTTCTCATTTAAGGTCACCGTTGTGAAAAAGATTTCTTTAACCTCAGTAACAAGGGTTTCGGTAGTGGAGAAAGATTACAAAAAACAAATCATATTTACTTCCTAGAACTATACTTTTCCACACAAGTCCACGAAAGATTCCCAGACAATTACACCCAGTAACCAGTACCCAAAAAAAAGTTCACACCAACCAACATCTCAAATTTCCAAGGAATCCTCCTAAACAATCTTAAATCATCATACAATCTACATCCAAACAACCAATCCCCCTACCTACCAAGGCCTAAAATCTACCATCTTCTTCGGGTAAGAAAAACCGTGCCAATTTGAGGCACACCGGCTTCTACCTCAATGCAGCTACAACTACTTGCTGAAAAGTTATAAGACTTAATATTCTTTTTCAAGAAGACTCTAAGAATTGATTAGAGTTTTTGTTATATTTTTGCGATTTTATTTGTCTTCGTAATACGCCGTGCCATAGTATAGACTGTGCCTCAAATCGGCACGGTTTTTCTTACCCGAAGAGCCATCTCCCCCAGACAGAAAAACCGACATACACACTTCCAAGCACCGTAATGATATCTTTCTCTGGCAACTGAGTGTGTTTAGATACTCAATTGGTTATTAAGGTGCTACTCAAGACATATTGAAACTTTCATGGGGGACAGGGGCACGTGGAGGGACTTTATCCAGCCATTTATCCAACCAACCATAGACCGAGAAAGACGAGGTGCATATTTTGTTGCACATCGCTGCGTGAGTTGTGGTAGCTCAGCTACTAATTAGTAATACTCTATGGGAATTTTGCGCCTTTCAACACCATTTCAATCAAAACATTCGAGTCACACTCGCAAAAGAAGAAAAAACAGCAAATATTCCCATCCGTAAAGGTATCATCATTAGCCATGCGGTTTTTATATGTACAAATCGTTCGTATCTTTCAATCCATTCAATACCATCCTCCTGCGAACAAATTGTCTGAATGCATTTTAAAGATGAGAAAAACGACGAAAAGGTGTGATCCCAATGAACCGCAGCTCATGCATCAACAGAAAAAGCAAATCGCAGCAAAGTATGCAAGCGCGCAATAAGCACTTTTCCCAACACCAATATGAAGATTTCAGAATGCAGAAAACCAGTAAATCAAAGGTATCCTGTCAGATACTGCTACCACCCACGCAGAAATATGTGATTTTTGAAAAAAAAAAAAAAAAAAAAAAAAAAAAAAAAAAAAAAAAGGCTGAATATTTAAGCACCATGCCTACCACAAGTACGCTCTTGCATGAGCTTTCGGCGTTCTTTGTCCTTGACTAGATGATGTGTTAGCAAGGATCGAATTTTTAAATAGAAAGATGTTACATACCTCCGTCCCAGAATAAGAACTCATGGAGAGCATTTCCAGCAGGCACCATTGGTAAGACAGGAACCTTCTTGTCGGTAACGACCTCCAAGAATGCTGGTCCATCGCTCTCAATCAACCATGTCAAGGCATCCTTGACGTCCTCTGGCTTATAGCATCGTCGGGCTTGAATGCCCATAGCATCTGCCAACTTCATGAAATCTGGATTTTCAGAGTGAGTGTGGGCGTATCGATCTTCGTAGAAGATATTTTGCCATTGCGTGACCATTCCTTGCTCCTCGTTGTTCAAGACGATGATCTTGACACCGATGTTGAATTGCTTGGCCGTTGACATTTCGGTCAAGGTCATGTTGAAGGAAGCATCCCCATCAATATCAATTACAAGAGCATCTGGTCGAGCAACCTTGGCACCAATAGCTGCTGGAAGACCATAACCCATCGTACCTAGACCACCAGATGTGATCATGGTTCTTGGTGAACGCCAACGGAAATGTTGAGCTGTCCACATTTGATGTTGACCTACACCGGTTGAGATGATGGTATCCTCCTTTCGGTGTGCAGTGAGATCGGACAATTCTTCAATGAGAGTTTGTGGTTTGATAAGTCCGGTTCGGTCTGCCTTTTCGTAATGTGAGAGGGGGAACTTTTCCTTCCAGGCGTTGATCTGTCCGAACCACTCCTTTCTGTCAGACATACTCTTCTCCTCGACGTAAGGTAAAAGAATCTCAATGTTCGATGCTACATCGCCTTCTACGGCTTCGGTAGCTTGAACAACCTTGTTAATGTTCTTTGGCATGATTTCAAAATGAACGATACCGCCTCTTCCTTCAGCTGCGGCTGCCTTTGCTACAGGGGCGAACTTTGTAATGGCACCAGTGACACGATCGTCAAATCGAGCACCGAGGGCAATAATGAGATCTGATTCCTGCATGGCAAGGTTTGCATAAGCTGATCCATGCATACCAAGCATGTGGAGAGCCTTTGGATCCAGCTCATCAAAGCCACCAAGTCCTTGGAGAGTGGTTGTGACGGGAATAGAAGCCTTGTCAGACAATTCCTTGAGAAGCTTTGGACCTTCAGGTAAGGCCATAATACCTGCACCTGCATATATAACTGGCTTTTTAGCAATGTTGACCAATTTTGAGACACGTCGAATGGACTCCTCGAGTTGTTTTCTGCTGTGCTCCATGGCTGCTTTTGATGCTTGACTTGGGAGAATTGGAAGAGTGCTGCTTGTAGGGATTGCCTTTCTGAGGATGGCTGCTGTAACATCTTTGGGTAAATCGACCAATACCGGACCGGGTCGCCCCGAGGTGGCAATCTCGAATGCCTCCGTAATGCGCTTTGGAAGCTCGGCAACATTTCTTACCATAACATTCCATTTTGTGCATGCTCTGGAAATTCCAATTACATCGGCCTCCTGGAAAGCATCACTGCCAATTGCGGTGGTTACAACCTGGCCAGTGAAAACGACCATAGGAGTTCCATCCGAAAGGGCGTTCTGCATGGGGGTAATGACATTGGTTGCACCGGGCCCTGATGTCACGACAACAACTCCAGGCTTTCCGCTTGCTCTCGCATATCCCTCTGCCATATGACCTGCGCCTTGTTCGTGTTTTGGTAGGATAAAGTCGAAATGTTTTGAATTGTAGATGGCATCGAAAACCGGAAGGATGGCACCACCAGCATATCCGACTATTAATTCGTTAGCAGAGCCAATTGGAATCAAATTATATACACATACAGATGTGCTTGACGTTATGTCTAAGCATCATTTCGTGGAAAATTTCTCCTCCCGATTTCCCAATAAAGCTATCATCCCAATTAGTCTCTTGCTTCAAGTGGCGGTGACACAGACGTACGACTCATCCATTTCTGGTTGTCGTCCATGGCGTAAAGGGTTCTCGCAATTTGATGCTGGTGTATTAAATGCTGGGCTTGGAGTTTCTCTTGCTTGTCTGAAGATTTTGTTAGAGTCAAACATGAGTCACTCTGGGTAGAAATCCTACGATGAGGGCGCGGCAGCAGCGGTGGCCGTCGCAGAGGTTGCTTGTGTTCTAATTGTTGTTGATCCCTTTTTGATCATTGCCGCTGCCGCTGGGGCTGGCGAGGTTGTGAATGAGCGGGTGCTGCATCTTGACTGTTGGCATAACGCGCGTACAGCACTTCTAGCTGGGTATGATCGAAGCATATTGGCGATTGAGAGTGGAGAGTTTAGGAGGACGAGATGAAAGAAAGAGGGTGGAATTCCTTTTGGAGGAGGCCCTTTGGCTCACTCAACCAGGCAAAGTCGGACGCAACAACGCAAGTGGGATATATTGCTGGTGGTGGTGTATGAGTGGTGGTTTCGGATACAACAAAACGAGGGGAGGTTTTGGACACAAAAGTTCGTCCAGAGGCGGCGAAAATCGGAGACTGTGGGGAAGCCAGTCTCTTAGCTCAACACCCACTTTCACTGCACTTATCGGCTATACGTCGGCTACACGTCGGAACAACAAATGAGGAAAACATATGACGAAAGAAGTGGACGTCTCAGGGCTGTTGCAGAGACTTGCGGTTGTTGTTTTATAATTGATTTATTTACAATGCCTACCTTCCATTTTCTTTTCTGTTTCAAAGTGACCAAGTCAGTCCTGTTTTGAACCTCCCAGTTCTTGCCCTTCTTCTCCGCACCGGAGTCCTACCCTGTACATAGACACCAATTAGAAGGTGGATGATATGCACACACCATGTTACCGCTCTTTAATCCCTGTGCTTCTATAACAGGTTGGATGGACTCTGGGGCAACCTCATCATGGCCAATCACCAGCTTGCAATTGATACACCTTCTTCTGGCACCCAGTGTCAGCTTCTTCGTTTCATCGTGAAGTCTTGCCTCGGTACCTGTAATCGAGAAAAAGCCAATCCCTCCACAGACTCGTGGGCATTCATCATGGATTCTTGGCTGCAAAAGGGCTTTCAACATTCCCGTCTCCCTCTCACCATGGCGGGGGAAAGGAGGAAAAGGAGGAAAAGGAGGAAAAGTGACCCATTTTGTAATGAAGCGCACCAATCATTTCTGGGACAACTTTCACCACAACGTTACCTACTCGCGGGGTCCAAGAGGCACAATTCACCATAACCCCACCGTCACGCGATGGTAATTATATTTACTTATATTGAGAGCAGCAGGCCAAAAACTTCCTCCTTCTATCCACCGTTCATCCCTTGATAAATTTGTCTCAAGACCACGAAATATCCTCCACCACTACAGCCCTGCTTGCTCGGCCCCAACTACCCCGCCATTCCGACCCATATCCTCCCACTTCCCCTCCAAAACACCTCCACGAATTTTAACAAATAAACAAATATGGCGAACCCAGGACTTGTACCAGTTGCACAGTCGCTGAAGGAGATATACACAGAAGATGCGATACCGATACAAACAGGAAGATGGGAGCGCTTGTTGGCACAATTCAAGACCAACTATGGCCACGGTGCCCAGTTTGTCTCGAGATCACCAGGTCGAGTAAACATCATCGGAGAGCACATCGATTATTCTCTTTACTCCGTTCTCCCTATGGCCATTACCGCAGATGTTTTACTGGCTGTCCGAGTAACGGAGGAGGAAACGACGTCGGATTCCTATACCATCAAGGTCTCCAACATCCAAAGCGACAAATTCCCCTCACACGAATTTAAGATCCCATTCGATACGGTTGACATCGATGCGACAGTACACGAGTGGACAAATTACTTCAAGTCGGGCTTACGAGGAGCGTTGGAGTTGTTACGGACCAAGCGGGGAAATAATGTCAAGCCAGTGAGCATGGAGATTTTGATGGATGGCACAGTTCCGGCAGGAGGAGGATTAAGCAGTTCGGCAGCCTTCGTCAGCGCGTCTGCATTGGCTGTTATGTATGCCAATGGAGAAAAGGCCGTCGATAAAAAGGAGTTGACTGAATTAGCCATCATCAGCGAACGTGCTGTGGGTGTCAATTCAGGTGGTATGGATCAATCAGCCTCTGTTCTCTCTATTCGAGGATCCGCCTTGTTCGTCTCTTTCGTTCCGGGTCTTACTGCACAACCCATCCAGTTTCCCAAAACCACCCCAGAACTATCTTTCTTGATTGCCCAATCTTTCGTCCAGTCAGATAAACAAGTGACAGGACCAGTTTGTTACAACTTGCGAGTAGTAGAATGCAGTCTTGCAGCCGCCTACCTAAATGCAGTTCTTTCAAAATCCACAACTCCTCTGCCCAAGGACGCGGGACCATTAGGTATTTCCCTCAATGGCTTTCACCAAAAGTACTTCGAGGGCTCTACCAAACCAGTTGAAGCTCAACTTACCGAATTAATCGAACTCACAAAATCAACCCTCACTCAAACTGGCTATACCCGCGAAGAAATCGCCCCCATAGTCGGAATGACGGTCGACGAACTCAACGCCCGCTTCACATCCACCTTCCCCGTCCGAGCCACCCAATTCAAACTCCGCGAACGAGCACTCCACGTATTTTCCGAAGCCCTCCGCGTTCTACAATTCATGGATCTCCTCTCCAACCCACCTTCCCTCGATGAAACATATAACCGTAAACTCGGAGCTCTCATGAACGAAACCCAAGACTCATGTCGCGAGATTTACGAATGCAGTTGTCCCGAAATTGACGCTCTATGTTCTATTGCTAGGAAGGCTGGTAGTTATGGATCGAGACTGACAGGTGCTGGATGGGGTGGATGTAGTGTTCATCTTGTTCCTGCTGATAAGGTTGAGGCTGTTAAGAAGGCTTGGGAGGAGGAGTATTATAGTAAGAGGGATTTGACTGCTGAGCAAAAGGCAGCTGCTGTTGTGGTTAGTAAACCGGGTAGCGGAAGCTTTTTGTTGGTTGTTGGGGAGGGGGGAAGTGTTATTTAGATTTGTGTGGGGGGGGGGGGTGTGATTCTTAGCGAGAGTTTGTAAATGAGGATAATTTCTATTATGGGCGTTCTGCCTCGGCTTGTTGAAATTGGTTGTTTTATAAAGAACTTCACCCACACAGTCTGGTCATCTAAACGTTGGGAGGTTGCTCGGCTTCTAGCCTGTTCTTTCCCCAAATGTTTTTGACGACCAAAGATCATGATTGGAAGGAAATTGTGGGGAAAGAGGGTTAGACTTGGAGTTAGTCCACACTAGACTGTGGTTTTGGAGTCCGTGCCTTCCTTGATTCTAAGAAACCAAGGCAACTCCTGTACCTTAAAGGAAAAAGCGGAATTATTAAGACCCTCCGCTAACTGTCCTAGAGCTTAGACTGTCCCCTGACCGTCTAGAGACTATCTTTGCTTTAAATTATCTAAAAAGATAGATTAGCTAAATTCCTTGATAGTATATAGTTACTATCTATAGACTGTTTTAAGTAAATATTATTATTATATAATTGAGAGTTATCTCTAAAATGTTTCTAAGAACGTTATAAAGCGTCTAAGAGAGTACTATATACTAAACTAGTAGAGAGAGGCTACGTATAGATAGTAAAAGAGACTCGGTATTACTCGTAGAGACTTAATATTGTGAGAGGCCAGACCTCGAATAACTCAAAGGTATGGTTCAATATTCAATTGTTAAGAAGTGCATGAAAATCTAAATACATGTGTAATTCCCGCGGCTATATAGCTCAGCAAGAATGCTTGGAAATTCCAGGGAATGCAGTAAGGGTAGAAATGCAAATAAAAGAATGCTTGGCATTCCAGGGAACGCAATAAAGTCGTGCCCTTGAGGGATTCTGCCTGAGCTATACTCAGGGGTTTTATCCCTTACACTAGGCGGTCGGGAATAAGGCTATTTATAGCTATATATAGTTTGTATACTACTGTCTAGGACTGTCCAGGGCTTGTCCTGCGCTTTAGGGATAGTACTTTAACAATCTAGATAATTTAGACGCTTCTAAGAACTAGATCCTTAAATGTATATCGACTATCTAGAATAAAACCTATTAACTTTTTTTAAATTATCTTTTAGAAGACAGTTAGAATATTTGATCGAGTTATCGATGCCCCCCGGAGGGTCAAGCAAGTTGGATAGGTAACTTATAGGGTCGGTTACATGCACCGTCTAGGGATAGTCTTAAATAACCCGCAAAAGCCTTTAAGGTATGTTTTGAGGGTTGAGATTAAACCAGGGAAGGAACGACACTTGGCCCGGGCCGCACAGACAGGAAGAGCAACGTAAGGTCGCTCCTTCTCTCACACTCTTACCTGGCAACTTCACCCACCAAAACTCAAGATCTTAGGGTATCAATAATGCCGGTTCTTGGGATTTGGCTTCAAGTTCCCAATGCAAGTTGTCCACGTCATACAAGGCTAGATGCTCTATTCCCTTGTATTGTTTCGTATATGTTACACCTTCACGATTCACCAAGCTGATGACCAAAGTAAATATAAATACCAACAGAGAGAGAGAAGAAGCTACGAAGCAAATTCAAATACACGAGGAAATAATGCGGATCATGGCTGCGTGGGCAAGGGTACAACCTCTTCGTTGGAGGACGAGCCTTTCCGCGAGAGCATGTGAGTTTGGAGTTTTGAGGATTCACGGAAAGACTGCAGAAAGCTTAGAAGTGTTCGTTTGAAAAGAAGAGGGAGGGGAGTTACTGTCGAATTTTTTCTTGTGGTCGAATGTTGAGTTCTCCGCCGTTTTGCTTTTTATATGTGCCTGGAGAAATTCGGGGAGACGGAAAACATCCCTCTACAGGAAAAGAAAAAGAAGAGGCGTGTCATAATTCCTGCTTCTCTTGATTGTCAGAATTCCTTGGGCAGTAACCAACTAAGTGGATGCTACATTGGTCACTCATACATGCGGTGATAGTGCTATTTATAGCAAAGGGTATTATTGCTTTACTGACTAATCGAAATTGTGGTTGTCAGGTATACAATTATGTGAATGCCGTTGAATTTACGTATTTCAATCAGCCTTCCTCACATATTATCAATTGCTGTCTAGAGCTGGACCTTTACATATGAGAGTATATGGTACTAAGCTCGGTAAGTGGAACGTTCAAGGATGTTCAAGATTAGGTGAGGGGAATTGCGAGACGCGGACGAAAAGAAAGGTTGGTAGGCAAGACGAATCGGTATTTAGCTGAAATAAAGAATGTAAATGCTGAAAGAGGGCAAGAAAATTCAAGGCATAGGTACTTTGGTCATTGCACTTGAGATCGTGAAGCCCTCCTCATGGATCTCACTTGATTTTAATTTTTTTCTTATTATTATAAAGCTTTTAATAAGTGTGGTTACATAATAGTTGCAGGTTATCCAAGGCCATTAGTATGGAATTACTGACTAAGATATTTTTGTTGTCGAAGGTCAATCTTTCGGTTAATTGCTCTTTCCTTAAACATTTTAATCTATCCTTCTATTCTTAGCTGATCCTTCCATTCAATAGACAGCTTTTCTTCTTCTTTAACTAACGCTTGAATACTTTCAATTTTACGACTTAGATGAAGAAGCTTTATAAATTGAAGAATTTGAAGCGGGCTATCGTAATGAGTAGTTGGTTGAAGTATAGGTGGAGAAAGGGGATTTATTTCATGGATTTATTACGATCAGCCTTGCCCCGATTATCTATAAAATAGCAATCAAGCTCCGTAGATGATTTCATTGAATTCAATGCCAATTCTCAGCTAAATAAACAACTTCTAAATCTTGCTGCCACTTTTCACGCGTGTATTTTGGGGAGTCCATAAGCCATGGGAGCAAGAGCTTCGAGTTTAATGTACACTTACTTAATTAAAAAAGACTATACAAGAAGATTAGGGCAATTAAGATAAAAGTTAAAACTTACAGGAAGACTTAAGCATGCAAGACTTTCCCCTCTTTTTAGCTATTTAATAGTATCATAGTTAGTTAATTTCATTGCTCTAGAAATAAAGGACATAGGAGATGTTGCTTAGACGGAGGTCAAAATAGGCACGAACCTCTTCTAATAGCAAGTGATGAGTCTTGTCTCAATCACGTGTCAGACCCCAGGAGTTCATTTGGAATCTCGGGTCGCATACTTCCTAGAGTAGCAAGATAAATCTACAAGGATCCTGATGCTGACGACAATAATAAAAGTATTTTTCACATTGAAAAGACTGTCCTCAATGCATTTTTTTACCGAGATGACTGGAGAAAAGCCCCAGTAGAATTGAGAAAATGTAAAAGCTGTACAAGGCGTTTCGCCAACTCTTGTTCCTACTACCAGTCTATTCAAATCATTAGCCACTGGGTAGATTTCGCTTTTCAACGGTTTAAGATAGTCAATGCAATCTTACGAGCAATGTTGCATCAAACTCCTCGTTAAAGCTGACAGAATTATACGAGCATATGCGCCCAATAAAATTGTTAGGCCCAATAAATTCAGCCCTACGAGTCTCGACAACATTTTTGTTCCGCTTCTTTTTCAATATTACAGCGTAATGTAAAAAGCGTATAAATAAGTGGAACCGTTTGCTAAAACCATGTGCTGTTTGTAACCACTACAACTTCCCCAACCCAATATGGAGCTTTGGAGGCTGGAAGAAAGAGTTGGATTGCAGACATTTGTTGTAGTACCCTCCCATCTGGGAATGTAACCTTTGGTGTTCGGCCCTTCTCAATATGACAAAATGACAGCATGGAAACTCCAAAAGCAGTTCTCTTGCCCGTCTTGGGCACCGTTCGTACCAATTAAAACCAGTAACGAAGCTAATCGATAGACAGCCAAATCCTGTGGCTTTTTCGTGTAATGACTATCGGAAGCCTTATTTGACCAGAAGTGCGAGGGTATGATCCTTGAGAAAATGCCTATTTCCTCCACGAATGATTGGCGGACTTTCTCCAACTTTGTAATGGACTAATAACTGTTCTACCATTGTGTTGTTTCCCCTCGTCTCCGCTCTCTGGAGGCTGCGGCGAGAGCTCATGCAAAGGGCGAGTCACTCGCGTGAGGGCGAGAGCGAGAAAAGGGGTATGAAGGCATGGGTGGATCTTTGTGGGTATATATATCGTGTTCTTTCTCCTGAGTTACTCTGATGAAGCCAAAATCCATACTCACTTCGTGGATCCTCTCTTTGTACTCACTCTACTCGAAGATCATTGTTCTCCCGACTTCCAACAAAAAGCCAACTTATTCCATCATGAAATACTCGTTAATTCTCACTATCGCAATCGCGACTCTGTCTGTGGCAGTCCCACTTGCAAGTAAGTTTACTTTTGTCAAAATATTGAACTTTCCCTGCCCCCCATCTGTTCTTTTTTCACAACTAATAACTTTGCTTTCCGATATAAAGAACTGAACCCAACTCCGCTTACTGGAGCCGCGGATACCAAGCGTCAAGAAATCGGTACCGATGGTCGAGGTGGGTATAATAAGGTGGAAGAAGACATTGGAACCGAAGGTCGTGGTGGCTACAACAAACGTCAAGAAATTGGTACAGATGGTAGAGGTGGCTATAATAAAGTGGAAGAAGATATTGGGACTGAGGGCCGTGGTGGTTACAACAAAAGGGACCGGGGGCCACAAGATGATTAGACGTAATTGCTGCCTTGCGGGACTGATGAAGCGGGGATGTTTAAGGGAGAGGGCTTGATCACATGAAATAGACGTGAACGCCTTGGCACAATCGTTGCAGTGTTGAGAGGTGGCGAGAGTTTGGATATATATTCAACAATAATCTAGTGCTCCTCGCTGGATTCCTTTTAAAATGTGAGCTTTTATTTCCACAGTAAAATGTAATGAGAAAACCCAAGCTCTGGTATGCTTTATTCGCCGATTGTCATAGTAACCAATGATATTACTACTTTATAGATTTTAGTAGTGAGTCTAGTAAATTTAGCTATTAAATTATATTATTGCCAATATTTAAATTAACTAAGGTAATTAATTAAAGTCCAGAGTGTCTCAAGATTCTAGAGAATAGATACTCATCTGATCATATTTTATTTGATTTGATTATCCGAGAAAGGTCAAAACAATTAAGCTAGCTGAACGGAGTCTTATAGCGCATTTTGGGTAACTCTAGACAGAATTGATCAATGTTTCAATTAGGGAATAAAGCATACAGTTCACCTATAACAACCGGCTTAGTAAACGAAAGGGCACATTTGCTTTATGCGTTTGAGAGAATTAGACATTGCTAGAAACAAAACACTTACTCACAAGTGGTGAGATTGACCAACCGTAAAGCTTACAAAAACCCAAAAATTCATAACTGGTGTGGATAAACATTGAAACTAGCTCAAGCCTGGCTCCAAATATCCTTCCCAACTTGATTTTCGTGCTCCTTGCTATCATTTTCCCAGCTTTCTATTTTATCTTGCACGTCCAATTCCTTTCTTTTTCCACATTCTTATCTAGGATATTCGGTAATTCCTCTGTGTCTTCTCGCCTTGCTCCTTACCTACTTGAATGCACTGCAGAGAGCACTTCGGTGTCACGCCATTTCATTTTCCCAATTCTACTCGCTTACCACCCTTTGTATCTACCATCCCTGAAATTCTTGAACCTTTCAATTCAGCACTTTTCCATCTCTCCACGCCAAGCGACAAAAGTTCAACAGGTGACCGCGTGGAATTGGAATGCAACTCTGTTCTAGGAATCGACCCTCGTGGGAGACTCGAGCTCCTAGATAATGATTTTGCTTCCGTTTCGCGTCTTGCTATCCGCTTGCCATAAATGAAAAAAAGAGAGCGAGGATGGATGCAGACACCAAAAGAGCGAACGTGGCTCCAATACCAATTCCGATCTTGGCAGACGAGGTAAGGGTTGTGTTATTGATCTGCTGGGGTACCGAAGCACTGCTTGCTTGGGATGTGGAGGTGCTTGACTGCGTAAACTGGGCAGAAGGAGTTTGTGATGTCGAAATAGAGGAGCTTCTATGTAGAGGTGTGTCGTTCAAACGCGAAGATGGTGACTGTTGAACTTGACTGGGTCGATGTCGAGCTTGTTGAAACGGTAATGGTCAATTGAATTGGCGCGGAAGCCATGTGGAAATTATCACTCTCGAGAATCGTTTCAGTTGGCGTATTCGGGTCGAATCCGAACAACTTGTAATAGAGCACAATACCAGTGGTTGGTGTATGAGGTGCCCAAGCAAATCGGCCATGTTGTTCTTGTTAAAATAACAAATAACAGATCAGCTTCCAGAATATTTAGGATTGTAATAGCAATTACCTACTGCAAAGCAATTTCCAATATGCATCACAATCTATCTCTGAGGAAATCTTGCATCTGTTAAAATTCAGGCTCATTGGTGGTGTAGTATCATTCCAGGTGATCAGAAAAGGAACATCCGCCATCACAGCACTAAAGTTACTTGTGAAAACAATATTCGAGACTGCACAACGTCCTTGAAGTAGAAACCTTGCAGCCAAACATAACACAGAAAGCCATGTTAGCATTTTGAGCCATAAAACGAATGTTGGGGTTCAATTTGTACAGTAGAACTTGAATGACGCTAAAAATGTCGTTGAAAGAAAGGAGAGATAGATTCCTTTATAGAGGGTTGAGAAGAAATAAAGTAGGAAATACCTGATTTATTTCCGTAAGGAATGTATGCACCTCGAAGGCAAATTCTTAAGGACTAGCTATTGGAAAAGAAGGAGCAACAGCAAGCGCTCCTTTAGTAAGCGCAAAAGCCATTTCGACACAAAATGAATGCTACTCTCATTTATGAAACACACTTGATCCGAGCCAAGCAACCAAATGAGTACATTGTGGAAATTTAAGGATTCTTGAGGTACAAGTAATACCTCCTTACAACACGATCAGAATTTCTCAACTCCGGCAAATTTAGCTAGGCTGCCACCGAAATTGCTCCGAGGAACCGATATCATATCATAAATAATATAGTCTCTCGTGATTGTAAGGCAGATGGCGATCTTGACAAGAGTGAGGGTGGAGGAAGAAAATAGAACCATCGAATGTCGACAGGCAAAGGACACCTCGAAGGAAAATGAGGAGGTTGGTTTTTTATGTCAATTATAATCCCGAATTTGGCCGACCAATCGTTGCTCTACACACGTATCCTCCCTCTTGGGGCGCAGATAACACCTGCACGTGGTGAGCTTCAATCATTTACCTACGAATGGAAACACGCAAGAAGACAAGGAAAACTTATCGAGAAATCAATGCTTGCTAGTCACCAAATAAGTAATTTGGAAAGACAACAATAAATTACATCTCACGTGTGCCCAGTCCTCAGCAATTCCCGCCCCCCCCCCCCCCCCCCCCACCTCCCCCCCCCCCCCCCCAAAAAAACAAAAAAAGGGGGGGGGGGGGAGGGGGGGGGGGGG